>CAJNIZ010045304.1:205426-220508 GCA_905231905.1 Symbiodinium pilosum | reverse complement strand
TTGGCAATAAATACCATTAGGGTTTAACTATATATGGTAGAGAGGTTTAGGGTCTAAACTCCTCAAAGGGGATTATATAGGGGGTTATTTAGGGGACTTCTGTAGGGGTTACATAGGGATAACGGAAAATGAAATGGAAACTACCATGTAGGGCTTAGGGTTTAGGATCTAAACTGTTTAGACGGGATTATTATAATATAGGGATTATATAGGGGGGGGTATTATAGGGGTTATTAAGGGTGATACAAGGAGTTTACACTATGGCTCATTTGAGTTTCCTAGTACGTGTGTTTTTCGTGTTTTCAGCTTTGGCAAAAAACTTCGCTCTTAAGATGCACAGCCGTAAGCCCCGGTCCCTGCCGTGAAGCTTGAGCATTACTTTTCAGGGTCCAAGGACTCAAATGATGGGGCTTTAGGGCCCAAAATCAGTATATGGGCCCTAGAACCCTATTATTTGGGTCCTTGGACCCTTGGGATTAGCCACAAACTCTAGACCTGGTGAAATTTTTGGCGACCTCACCCGGCTGCATTTCGAACTGTGGTGTACAGGGGATGGTCCCAAGATGGCTTTATTAAAAGCTGTGGAAATTCTGGGTTGCTGTTAAGGAACTTGAATTAAGGATTTAGGGTATAGTACTTAAATTAAGGGATTGTCCCCCTATAGTGGAGAATCACATGGAAAAGAAAAAGGAATATGAAATGGAAACTGGTGAAAATATAGGGATTTAAGGAACTTAAATTAAGTGACAATATTGGGGCCCTATTATTTACTGTATATACCCATTATGGTAACTTAATTTAAGTTCCTTAACAGCAACCCAGTCAACCTCGCAGGCTTACTGGAGGGCGGAGTCACAGAGCTTCGACGCAGGGGCAAAGCCCTGCAGGAGCGAGAGTCCAGGGCCGAAGAACAGGTTCAGGGTCTCCCAAAAGTAGGCCCAAGGCTCCAAATAGCCCAATGTAGGTCATATCTATAGTGTTTGGGGCCCAATGTAGGTATTCTTTATAGACATGGAGCCCTAGGGTTTCCCAAAAGTAGGAGTACTCTTGGGGGTTACAGTTACTTAGGGCGTGGTCAAAGTTCGGAGTTCAGGGCTTTGTGTTAATGATGTGGGGTGTTCGTTTGGGGCTTGAGCCAGTTCAGGCCTGTTTGTCTGTGTTTGGGCCGCGCGGTTCAGAAACAACAGCAGTAATGAGTCTTCCGCCAAGATCTCCGGCGTCACTGGTACTTCAGGCTGTTTGCATAGGGCATGATTCCTGGCAAGACGACATGAGTTGCTACACCCCAAACCCCCAAACCCTCAGCCCTAAACTGCAAAGGGTCTTTTGCCATGACCAACCCCGAATTCATGAATGTTTGAGATCATGGTCCCTAAGGGTCCAAGTACAAAACAACTGGGTACTTGGCTGCGTTGGCCTTTGGGAGATTTACATATTTTCCCCAGTTGGTTTCATAGGGACCCTAGGTACTAAGATTTTTGAAAGGGCTCCAAAGGCTAACCATGCTGGGATTTGGGTACTGGTAGTTGCCCAGTGCAGAGTTAAGGTAGGTATATAATTCTATCTGGGCGCTCAGGGTGTGATATGTCTGGGTGAAGATGGCATGCACTTCACCTTGGCTAAACCTATTTGAACAACATGGCTGCCAATCTATTCGCTTCTTTGTGCTCACGTGGGCCCTACCCTCCGCACACCCTATCCCCAGAGATCCAAATACTACACGTGTAGTAGTTTGCACAAATAAGGGAACCCCAATGTCCACCCCCAAGTACGATAATCCTTATTATGAGGACCCCCGAAAAGCTACCCCTAAACCCTATATACCATGTATGAACCCCAATCCCATGTCATTTTCCAGTATCTCTTCCAATTGGTTCTCCAGTCTTGGTACCTCAGGCCCCCACATCAACCACCCACCCTAAACCCTAAACCCTAAACCCTACCCTAAACCCTAACCCCTAAATCCGAAACCCTAAACCCTAAACCCAAACACCGCGTGAGACAACTTGACTTAAGGCTGGGGACTGTCTGTGAAGCTGTAAAGGAGCCTTAAAGATAACTGACCAAGGTAATGTGAGTAGTATTTCATTTGGGGATATTATGGCGCCCAACATAGAGTAAGATTCTATCCTCCTTTTGGGTATAGTGTTTTTATATAAGGAATATAGTATTACTAGGTTCAACCACCAAAAAACACTACTCATGTGGACCCCTTGTTAGGATGTATAGGGGTTATATAGGGATTTATGGGGATAGTGGAAAAGAAATGGAAACTACTACTTAGGGTTTAGGGTTTAAGGTTTAGACTTTTTGGGGCCTTAATTCTCGGATCCCAAGTATAATCCCCATTAAGGGGAGGGAGTTTATTAATCAAGGGTTTACATTCAGCAAAACCCAGCATGCAAGCAGCTACCAAAAGCGAGCATACTTCAGCGAGGTCGACGTTCGAACTGTCTGGCCCAAATTCAGGGTTGAGGGTTCGGGGTTTGGGACTTAGGCAGAGGTAGAGCCATTTCGCACAAGGAAGTGTGGGCAAGGGGCCGCCGGTGGACCGCCAGCCTCCTTTTAGGAACCACAAAGAACTTAAGCACATTTTGTGGGGAGGATACCACTACCTTTTAGGGGGGGTTAGGTTGTAAGGGGCTTGAAATAGGACAACGGTATCTAGCCAGTTGCTTATTTTGCTTTTTGGGCCCCTATCCCCTCCCCTAGTGTTGATGGAAGACATCCTGCATCACCCTGGAGGTGCTACCCCCTAGGAGTTCGCGATGATGAAGACGCACTAACCCTAAACCCTGAACCCTAAACCCCTAAACCCTAGACCCCTGAACCCCTAAACCCTAAACCCTGAGTAGGTGGTGCAGGATTTCCTCCATAATCAACTGTAGGTTTCAGCCATCTACACGACATCCCAAGGGTTTGGGCGTATACCTTGACCGTAAATCTTCAAACACATTGTATGTGTCCCCGAACCCTAAACCCAAAGCTTAACAACCTTCAAAGCCACCCCAAAAACCAAAAAACAACAACACCCTAAACAACCCAAAACAAGAATCAAAACGAACAAACATAAATACAAAAACTCAAACAGCAACTAAAGGATGAAAAGCCCTAAACCCTAAAGCAAAAGTCGCATGCCAGAGCCAAGCGCAGGAAGACCACTTCGCTCGCGTCGAACGGGAATTTGAGAAGGCACCACCTTTGGCTACAAAGTTGAAGCGTTTGGGGTCTTTTACAGGTGGACACCCCACCCTGTAATAGTGGTATACTAGGAATATGAGAGGACCCTAATATAGTTACTAGTATCCCTTAGCCTTATAGTCACTATTACAGGGTGGGGGGTCCTCCTAGGGTCTTTTTGTTGTTGGAGTATGGGTGTTTTAGGGTTTGGTCGTTTACGGGTTTATGTGCTTGCTGTTTATAGTAGGGCTTTGGGGTGCGCAAGGTTTACGGTACACATGTAGCCCAAACCCTAAACCGCTATCAACCTATTTCCTGTGCCCCTCTCACCTCCAAGCAGGGGCAAGGCATTGGGTTAGGGTTGAGGGACTGCAGGGAAACATGGGGACTAAGGAATTGTGAAGTCTTTAGTTAGGTTTCTACAGCTTTGTGAAAGTTCACCTAGACTCTAAATCCCAAGCCCCAGCTAAATCCATGGTGCCCGATACTTTTCATACCTCCCGAAATACGACAATCCAAGGAACAACCACGCGCAACGCACCCACAATATAAGGGGGGTGGGAGGGTTTAATCTTAGGGGGAGGGCATCAGGGGTCGGGGGATGTTTTGACATCAAGCGGACGGGGCTACATAAATCACAGTGCAGGATACGTGTACCTAGAATTGCCCCGACTAAGGTTGTTATTCCCCTAGGCCCCTCTTGAAAATAATCCCAACACACTTGATGACTCTAAACCCTAAACCGCCAATATCTTCAGTACTCCTAGAAACAAAGCTGTCAAATCTGAAGGCCTATAGCTTTGACTGATAAACAGGGCCCTTAGCCCCCCCCCAAGCCTGCTCCAAGTTGACATCTCGGCAACCCTAAACCCGATTCCCCTACCAAGAGAAGGGATCCTTCTAGTAAAATGTTCTGGGGTACCGTGGGCTCTACAAACTTTTATTTCCTGCTTGCTTTTAAAGGAGGCATGTGGGCCCCATGTAGCACAACACATGGTTTGCACAAAGGCTTGTGGCGCTTTTGGAGACAGTCAGTTGCTATCTTAACCTAAGCCTTAACACCCTGAACCCAAGCCCCAACCCCTGAACCCTAATTCCCAAATCAACCTAAGCCCTAACTAGCCTAATTGATAGTTTCCCTAAAAAAGGGAGGACCCCAATATAGAACCCAAAATATTCTAATCCTTCTGGGGATCCCAGAAAGGTACCCCGTATCTAAACCCTAAACCCCTAAACCTTAAAGCCTTTTTGGGAAACCCTAAACCCTGTGATCTGACGAGGAGTTCGACGAGGGCAAGCAGGAAAACTGCATAGTGCTTTGCGGTTTAACCCAGACCCCCGATTAGTAAACCCCCTCCCCTTAATAGGGATTATAATAGGGATCCTAATATCAAGGCCCTTACAAGGAGAGGTTTTTCATCATGGGTCTACATTAGGGTTTGGGAGGAGAGGGGGGGGCGTTTAGTATTTAGGGCTTAAGGTGTGTTTAGGGTTTGGGGTCAAGGGTTTCAGGCTTGTACCCCCAGGGTTGTACCCTGGGTTTTGGGATCCTTTTGAGGGAATTTAGGGGACTACATTGGTGCATAGAAGGGCTATATTAAGGCCATGTTGGGAAAACCTTCTAGGGGTATGATCTCAGGGGTACAACCCTGGAACCCTTGATTGGGGGCGGGGTTAGGGTTTGTAGGGTTTGGGGTTTGGGGGGGTTAGAGTTTAGGGGACCTAGGGTTCGTGGGGAACAAGGGCATGGATTCCTATACGAATTCCCATTAACGGTTTCATCGGTTATAGTACGGTGTCTACTGTTCAGGGCGGGACCATAATCTACACAACCCTTTTAATTGAGCCCAGGCCTTACTACAGCTTTATTGTACCGCTATACTTGGTGAGGGAGTCTAAGTTTGGGGTTTCCAGGTTGGAGGGTCAAGGAAATCATTCTCAGGGTGTTCGGGGTTTGGGTCTGTAGGGCTACAGTGCGCAATCTGACAGTTGTAAAATCCATCGACAATAATAAACCCTGAACGTTACACCTTCTCGCTTTCGGAGCTTCGCGAAACCAAACTCGATTGAGCCTTGTTCAGGGTTTTTCGGAAGAGGTGTACCCCTTACCCCGGACATGGATGTAGGAGCTTTTAGGGGTTTGCCCTGCATCTTAGAAAAGCCTTATAACGTCCTGCTATCCCAAAACCCTAAACCGCGTAGCTCTTAATGAACCTTGGGGATCCTTGGGAGTAAATCAGGGGATTACTGAGTCCAAATCCTGAAGCACCCAGCCGTGAGGACGTGGGAAAAGTTACCGTGGGCACAATCATGACAATCCTTGCGAAGACCAGGCTGCACGCTCCTGGTGAAGGCTTTAGGATTTTTAGGGTTTCCAGTTTGGGGGGTTGGGGTTTAAGTAGGGTTTATGGGAAAAGTCTTGGGGCTTCGCGCTTGGGGATTTTTGAGTTTCAGGTTTTGGGGGGTTTGGGGCTCAAGGTTTGCGATTTCAGGATTCAGGGTTTTAGTGTTTAGGGTTTAGGGGCATTTAGGGCTTAGGCTTTGTCTTACTTACTTGTCATGCTTTAGTTCGCTCCATGTTACCATGACCTTGAACCCTGAACCCTATAAAACCTAACCCCCATATCCTGAATTCTAATCCCTATGACCTAAACCCTCTACCCTGAACCCTAAACTCAGCTTTTCGGGCCAAGCTTGGCAACTGAGTAGTATTTTATTTGGACTCCAGCCGGTGAATACTATGGTAGGCAATATAGAGTAAGATTATATCTTCCTTTTGGGGTATATTATTGAATATAAGGAATATCATCTTACTAGGTTTAACCACCCAAAAACACTGCTCAGGTGAGTTGGGTGGCACTTTGGGGGATGATGAATAATTTTGGGATTTAGGGTTTATGGTTTAGGGTTTAGGATTTAGGGTTTGGGGTTTAGGATTTAGGGTTTGGGGTTTAGGACTTAGGGTTTGGGGTTTGAGGTTTAGGCTTTAGGGTTTGGAGTTTAGGGTTTGGTTTAGGATTTAGGGTTTAGGGTTTGGGGTTTGTTGTATATGCAGCCCTATTCATACCTAGTCTTTGGGGCCCTGAAGCACCACTCGATAGAGTTTGATAAGGATTTTCCAGGATTCGCTAGATGTTACTAGGTATCCATACCACGCTATATTTTAAGTTTAGCTGCTTAAGCGGCAACCCAGCATAGTCGTGTCAACCAACGACACTCTAAAATGCTTTGGGGGGAAACCCTTAGCCTTGCAGCGCAGATAGAGATACTAATAAAAAGCAAAAGGCTGACCCCCAAAAGCCTTGCATGTTCGGCTTTGTTTCTGAGGTGATATGCGATTGTTCAACCCTAATGCGTGATTGAAGGGCAGGTTCCCAGGGGCCACCCAAGGGGTACGGGGGAGTTTGGATGTCCTGACTTTTAACTGCTGTTTTTTTGAGCCCACGCCCCAATAAGCAACTCAAACTACGTGTTCGGGAGGCTCCCAGGCCAATTCAGTGCTGACGCCCTCACATGTCTGGGTCAGTGTTGCCTACATATTCGAGCCCCTCTAGTTCTTCTTATCACAAAAGCCCCAAGAAAGAATTTGAACGTATAGTCGTTCGTCAAGACTTCACGAGGAATGCACAAGTATAGCCCTACTCAGAACCTCCTATGTAGTTCCTTTGTGGGTGGTATATTATCCTTTGCCAAGAAACTAGGACAAAGCCAAAAAGGAACTACATAGAAGTGCTAGGGTAGTCCCTACAGCCGTTGCCCTATCTGAGTTTAGGGTTTAGGGTGTGGATTCGGGAAATCTTGCACCATTCAGGATCCCCAAATCCGTTATCCTTGGGTTATAATAGTAAGTCCTAAACTGTTCAATCTAGAGCACTAAGCCCTATCATTGCTATACACCCTCAATCCTAAACCCCCAAACCCTAAACCTATCGTAATCCTAAACCTAAAAGCCTAGACTCCAAACCTAAACTTTCATCCCTAAAGTTGAAGCCCGGAACCCCTAAACCCTATATGGTAGTTTCCCCAATATAAGGGGACCCCAATTTATACCCAAATATATTATAATCCTTATTATGGGGACCCCCAAAAGGTACCCCGGGAAACCCCTCTATATCCCTAAACCCTAAACCGTGTCCTTGAAAGCCAGGAATTTCTTCGGTCCTTCAAGCTCCCGAGCTTTGCTGCAGGTCTTTGGCCATAGGGTTTTAGTAGGGTTTAGGGTTCAGGGTTCAGGGGTTTAGGGTTCAGGAGTTTAGGGTTTAGGGATTTAGGGGTTCAGGGTTTAGGGTTCAGGGGTTTAAGGTTTAGGGGTTTAGGGTTTAGAGTTGAGGGTTATTGAAATCCCCACAAAAGTATGTCCCTGCAACGGGGTTTTGCAGGCACATCTGGAATAATGTAAAGGGACATACAGGTCTAGGGTTACCTGAACCCTTGAGAGAGCATTTGATATGACAACGGTGGGCTTCGTTCCTGGGTGCTGGGCCATGATTTTTACTTTTTTGCGGGTTGCAGGCAACAATCGTGGAAAGGGCTGTTGATTTTTAGGTTGAGGGTTGGGATTCAAGGATTAGGGCTTATGGTTTGGTTTGTAAGTTTCACGCAGGATTTAGGGATTGGCCTTTAGGGGGGTCAGGGCGTAGGCATTAGGATTGTAGCGTTTTAAACGGGATGCTCTAAGAAAGTGTTTGGTGGACAGATTCTCCCATATAAGCCTTACACAGATAGCCCCTATGTACCCCTAGGAAGCCTTATATAGTCCTTATGTTAGGACTAAGTCGTGGGGCTCGGAATGACCAGCGCAGCGTTTGGGGATTACGGCTAGGCACAGATTAAGGGGCTCAACAACTTGACTATGGCTTTGCAATATCATGCTAGACCTCTCATAGCAATGCGCTTGTTTGATCCTGTTCTCAGTTTGGCGTTACCCTCTCCGAACCAGCATGGACTGTACTTTGACTTTTTGCAAGATGACTAGAGGTCTAAAACAGATCCCTTTTCAGATTTCATGATAGCTTGCGGGAGGATACGTGCATGAAGATAACCATACAGCTAACAATAGTAATAACAGCAATACTATAACAACACTAGAACTAACAATGCTTGCACTAGTAATCGGCACCACGGCCCTACATCCAACCTCGCCCTAAGCTAACATGAGACCTATTAACAGGGCTCACATGGATTACTATCCTGAGCATGGAAAGGATTCCACTTTGTTTTGGACCTAAACCCTAAACCTAAAAACCCTTAACCCTAAACCCCAATCCTTAACCCCTAATTTAAAACCTAAACCCTACAAGACCCCAAACCCTAAACCTAAACCCTACAAACTTTAAACCCTGAACCCCAAATAGTAGTTTCCATTTTCTTTTCCATTATCCCTATATAGTTCCCTACATAACCCCCTTTTAAGGAGTTTACTAAACCCCGAATTTGGGTGCTTCCTGGGTTCCAGCTCCTCCAGCAACCCCACCGGCGGCTAGACCGGAGCCTGCTCCAGCAAGACGGGTTTCTGGGTTGCTGTTAAGGAACTTAAATTCAGTTACCATAATGGGTTTAGGGTTTAGGGTTTAGGGGATTTAGGGTTTAGGGTTTACCATAGTGGGTATATATAGTAAATAATATGGTTTCCCATATATAATAACTTAATTTAAGTTCCTTAACAGCAACCCAGGTTTAGGGCTTGGGGTTATCGTTGTTTAGGGTGGAGGGTTTAGTTGCCTAGGGTTTGGGGTGTAGGGTTCTCATGTTTTAGGGTTTGGTATTTAGGGCTTTTTTCAGGTTTAGAGTTAGAAGAAAGTGGAAGATCACAAATCTGGTGGAAAACAAAGCGGACCATGAAAAAGCACTGAGTTCAGTTGGTTTTGCATCAGGGTCTGAAGCTCACAGCATTTGGCAGTTTCACAAAATTAGTGTTTATGGTTTATGGTTAAGGATGATACTAACTTGCGGTCTGCATTGGGTTCCCCACCCCGTTTTGGTGAACTACCTTCGCTTGCCCAAAGAGGACCTCAATTAAGGTTGCGGGCTGATGATTATGTGTATCCTGTACACTTTGCCCTTTTCGTGGTGCCCCAACCAACTGTAGCCCACATAGCCCTAAACCCGAAACCCCCTACACAGCGCACAGACTCACTGTACATGTGTTCATAGGGCTCCTCGGGTGGGAGAATAGATTTGGCATCCTACCTTACGTAGGTATATAGTACACGTGTATTTGTCAGTTTACAAAAGCTGTTAAGCTAAATGCCATGCCCTAATATGGGCGCTAACTCCTCAACCCTAAAACACATGCTCGTTCTCAGAGGGGGCCTCGAAGATAGACCCCAAACACTACAATCTTGCTGTATAAGTATCCTAAGCGGACCCCTAAATTCTGGAGACTTCAAAGTGTAGCCCCTACATTACCCAAGCGATATTTATTCAGGCTCCTGAACCCTAAGCCCAGTATCCTAACCCTATAACCCCTCTATAACCGTATCGCTTCCCGTGCAGGCGCGGCGCATCCTTCGACGCAAGCAGGCGCTAAACAGCTGGTTTGTGCACATAAATCAGAAATGTCATATGATGAGGCTCTTTGTCTAGGGTCTAGGGTTCGGGCTCACGATGAGGGTCTTTAGGATGTAGATGTGTGAAGTTTGGAGTCTGTGATGTGTGCGGGTTTCCTTTGGCGGACGGTATGTCTTCTATTCAAAGCTCGGTGGCTCTTCAGGAAAATTATGATTTTCCCTGCGTTGTTTTCGTGGTTCCTATTCATAAGTACTGGGGACAGGGCTTTCAAAGTACCACCTAGAAGAGGATAACATTGAAACTTGGCGGTATGGGCTAGAGGGCATATGAATGCTCTGGCGGCCTTGACCCCTACACCCCAAACTTACACCCGAGACTGCATGCATAATAAGCCTAATCCTAAAACCTAAAGCCCTAAACCTTAACATGTGTTAGAGCAGAAGCTTTCCTAGCAACAGAAAAATGTGCAAAGGGTTCAGGGTTTAGGCTTTACATTTAAGGGTTTAGCGTTCAGGATTTAGGGTTCAGGGTTGAGTCCAGGGTTTTTGAACATGGAAGCTCGATTGTTTAGGACGTTTAGGGTTGTGCAGGCATTACCTCCGCATCATTCACAGTGCACGCCCCACAGGGCCCGCGTTGACGATGAATATTGACGTCCTTAGTAGATGAACAGACACAGTGCCATGGCATGCCAGTGTGATGATTTCTTCTTGAGGGCAAGGAGGTTTCGGGCTTGAGACCGGGGTGTAAACTCAATGACTCACACGGTGGTTGAGGATTCTGGGCTGTCAGCACACAAGACGAATTTTTTTATTGCAGTAGGAACTGCCCTTAACCCTAATCCCTGAACCCTAAACCAAGCCCTACACCTTTTGAATTCTCATCCCAAGAGAAATTCCCGTAATAACCCCTAAAATGGTCCCCTATGTAATCCCCTTCCCTTAGACTCTAACTCTGATGGTTATATACCCCTTTGCAGGAAACCTTCTTACGGGGTCTGTCGGGAATCTACCCTGTCAGCAATTGTCCCAGCCCCCTAAACGACAAAACTTACAGCCCCAACCCAAAACCTCAAAGCCCCCAAACCCCCAACGTTCTGTATACCTCCTATATGAAACCCGATAACCCTGAAGCCCTAATTATAACCCAAAAGGCCCAAAACCCTCAACGTCTGTGACCCAAAACCCCTAAACCCTAAAACCTTTCACCCTAAATGCCTAAACCCTAATTAGCACCTAAGCGCCTCAAACCGAAACTCTAAGCACGAAATCCCTAAATCCCTAAACGCCTAAACTCTCAATCCCTCAAACCCTAAACCGTGAATCCTAAACCCTTAATGTTAGCTTCCATTTTCTTTTCCATTATCCCTATATTTAGGCTCTACATAACCCTATCACCCTAAACCCTACAACTCTAAACCCTAAACCCTATAACCCTAAACCCTATAACCCTAAACCCTATAACCCTAAACCCTGTAACCTTAAACCCTAAACCCTATAACCCTAAACCCGTAAGCCCCAGCAAACCCAGGTCTTCCTCTACCTTCGTCGCTTACACGGCACGATTGCGCCCTGCCTAGCTCATCTTGACAATCCCTTGAGGCTTAGGATTTAGGGTTTAGGGTTTGGGGTTTAGGTTTGGGGCTTCAGGGTTTAGGTTTTGGATTATTTTGGGTTTCCTCCCGACTTGGTGGACATGGGTGACTAAGGAGTCCGTTAGGTAACCTGAGTTACACTATGCTTACTGGGTGCCCCGCTAGTATTTTTCTTTTCTTATTTTGCGATTTCCATGTTGAAGCTGAACATTCTTACTGGGGAACCTAGTTATTGGACCCTGGGCTTGCCAAAGGGTTAGTTAGTTGACATGCTCATAAAAGGCTACGTACAATATGAGTGGTAGTCTAAACTCCTTTTAAAGGGGATTATATATAGGGGATTATATGGGAGACTACTATCGGGGATATTAAGGGGGATACTAGGAGTCTATAGACTATAGCCATAATATGGATACCCAGTAAGCAATGTGGGTTCCACGCCGAAGTAGCTTGGTTCAAGAGCCGCTCACGCATCACATGGCGACACGCTGGCACGGGGATCTTTCAGAAAGAGCCGACGTGACAACTGACTAATTAAAGCTTCAGGGCCCAAATCCTAAATCCGACAGATCCCTCAAAAGGCGATTCACGGGGCTCCAAAGTGTACAGGCCTAAACCGCCTACACCTGCTTCACCTTGTTTAACTTGACGTCAAATTTTCGCGTTGCTACAGAATGTGGCATATGAGCTAATATCTTAAGTCCTTCGACGCGGTTATATAGCAGAGCATTATACGGGGTTATTCACAGGGATACTAGGAGCTTAAAATATACCTCGTACGAGCTTTGAAAGCACGGAAAGTTCACGAGCCTTTAGCTTCCGGGCCCTATCTTCCCATCCGCCAGTTGCGACAAGTCCTCATCGGAAAGATCTAGCCCACTTAGCCTAAATCTTAGAACCTGTTCCTTACTATTCCGTGAATCTTATACTTAGGGGAAGGTGTTGATAGCTTTCCTGTGTCCTCTACGCGAAATATGGCTCTGAGTCCTCTCTCAACTACGTTCTCCCCAACCCCTCAACAGAGATCTGACTCCCACCCTTGTAAACTCTAAATGACGTGGCAATTACCATTTCATTTTCCGTTTTCGTTTGTTTTTATACTTGGACTCCTCCTGTCTTACCCGAGGTCGTGGGAGGAGGTGAAGAGGAAAACCCAATGACTCGGCATGGCCAGGAACTCAGCAAGCTATGAAAGTCCCTAGGGATCCAAGTATACAAATAATGTCATCGTTGGCCCCGAAAGTCTGTAAAGATTACGTACATTGGGCTTTTTGGATCCCTAGGGAGTGTTTGCAGATGTTTTCTACATTTCCTCGTTACGAAACCATGAAGATCGAATGCTTCGTAGTCACAATACGTCAGACTTGAACAAGAATCGTAGTAAGAAGTCTGATGCTTGAGTGCAAGCTGTGGTCTAGTTCGTTACAACCGTTAGCAGCAGCTCGAACTAAATGCATGACAGGAAACAGGCTTTGGAGTGTAGATTTTTAGTTGTCTGCGGAGACCATCGAGCAAAGTTCCACCCAAAACTGCCACACATGTTCTTAATTTATTGCATCGCGCACGTGCAGTGGAAGCTCTTGTGTCTAGACACGAAATCCAAAGTCCTCGCTTTCGCTCTGCCAAGCCCCTTTGATTTGGGTTTGGTAAGGCTTTCAGGTTTAGCGTTTGCTTTCAGTCCTTGCAGCTTCCAGCCACCGCTCAGGAGAAGATGATGAGTCTGAGGTGACGGCAGACAGCCTTTCGGGCAGCAACTGGGGTTTTGGGTTTAGGGATCTTTTAGACTGTTAGAATTGGTGAATATTTCACATGTCGAAAATGCAGCTTTAGCAAAACTGGTGCCCGAACCAACTTGAGCGTCTTCATCCAACCCTCGCGAAGACACGTAATCTGTGCCAAAAGAATGCACGCAACCTAAGCCGCAGAGCGCCGCAGGTAATCCCCTTCCCCGAATCCATGCTAAAATTCCCCCACACCCTAATACAGAATATTCTCAGCGCAGTATGCCTCATTTTTATGGGAATTTGAAGATATTGGGGAGGGAGGGTTGTTGTTGAATATTAGTGGCGGAGCATGCAGCGGGAAAGGGTTCTGTACCTGACTGGTGGAAGTTCTGCAGCGGGGCAGCAAGTGGTGAAGGTTCTGAAGGCGTGGCTGGTACGCATTTCTACGCGGCGAGTTCCCGACTGAGCTATAGCCTAAACTCCTTTAAAGTAGGGCTTATATAGGGGGTTAAATATTGGACTAAGTATTATTTTGGGCATTGTTTGATGTTAGCGGGGTGGGGGGTTTTAATACTGGGGTCAGGGGATCAATCCTGTTGATGCCCAACTCCTGAAGCCAAAGCAGCCCCAACCGACCTCATTATAATGGCTTCCCCCTAACGTAAAACGATGTCCCCCACTTACCCTCGGTTTTTTTTTATATAATCCGTGGCCCAGGAAAATTGAGGGTGATTATTTGTTGGAAGAATTAGACATGCTTGCCTGCAAGTTTCTTTTAACCTCCCTGGAAAATCAACAATGAAGCGATGATATCAAGTAGTTAATTACATTACTTATAATAGTGAATACTTGAGTAGTTAATCAGCTCAGATTATCTAATTCCTAATTTATGAAGCAGTTGACTAACATTGACAACCAATTATTAAAACGCCACTAACTCATCATCTTCGAAAGGAGGCTTGCCCTTTTCAGCGTGCCCTTCAGGTTTGTAGGCCCGCATTTGTTATTTGATATTCGAGGGATTTCATGTTAGGGGTTTGCCAACCCTAAAGAACCCTTCCAAGACTTTTATATGCCCCTGTAGAGACTTTTGTACAACCCTTTATAACACCTTGAAAGACCTTAGTACAAACCCTTGAATACCCTACACCCTAAACCCTTAACCCAACCTGTACCTTCAAACAAGCCAAGCAAGGAACTCTGGAAAGCCCTAAACTGCATAAGCGTTCATAAGCTCGACTTCCCGGAAGCCACCACTTTTGGGGCTTAGAGCTTAAGGCTTGGGGGCTTAAGGGTTTGGGGTGTGGGGTTTAGGCAATTTAGGGTTGAGGGTGTGGGGTTTAGGCTTTAGGGTTAGGCATTTTATGGTCAAGGGTGTAGGCATTCTGTGGGTTTGGAGTCTTGGGGTTTGGGGCTTATGGCCTAGCACACTGCCGGCATCCCAAACTTAATTCAACGCCCTAAACTTACTGATGCTTCGTTCGGGGTGGATTCCTATAGTAACCCCTGCGGTAAACCCAGTATTAGGGTTCAGGGTTAGGGTGGGACCTCTCCATGTCCAAGACAGACTGTGGTTCCACGTGCTTTCTAGCATGCTTCTATGGGGATTCTCAGAAATAGGGGAAAAATGAGGACCCTCAAGCAAAGAAGGGACTTCAATTTTTTTTGGAAATCCCCAAGGACACTCCAAAAAGGGACTTGATTTTTTGTCTGGAAACCCCCATGTATATCATCTAGAAGCGGACATGGTCCCCTTAACCCGAAACCAAAGCCTAAACACTAAACCCTAAACCCTAAACCCTAACCCGAAGCCCTAAACCTTAAACCCTAAGCCCTCAACCCTAAACCCTAAAACCTAATCCCTAAACCCAGTAGTCGTAGGGCCAGGGTAGCAAGGCTTCAGGCTCAGGAGCCTGTGACTCAAGCACATGTTGTCTAAACTCCTTAAAGGGGGTTTATATGGGGGATTATATATGGGACTATTATAGGGGTTACTAAGGGGGATAGGAGTTTAGATTATAGCACATTTTGAGTCGTATTTTATCTGGGGATACTATGGTACCCAATAGGGGTT
>CAJNIZ010045304.1:189951-204175 GCA_905231905.1 Symbiodinium pilosum | reverse complement strand
ATTTTTGTTTCCGAAATAAAATAGGGTTAGGGTTTTGGGCAGTGCTCAATTATTTAGATACTATACATAATTTAGATCATGTAAATCAGGTTATTTAAAGTATTTCAATTTTGTATATAATGTAAGTAATTTAGATGACAAAGTAAATAAACATGATTGCTGCGCTGGAACAGGAAGACGAATGGCATTATGTTAGTTTAGACGCCACATTCAAGATTTGCTTGCAACTTGTAGGCCAGGAATCCTACAGAGCTCCTAAGAACATGCGCAACGCAGCGCCATTTGAGCTGTAGTCTGAACTCCTTAAAGAGGGTTATATAGGGGATTATATAGGGGACTACTATAGGGGTCATGAAAGGGGATACTAGGAGTTTAGACTATAGCTCATTTGGCGATGACATTGCGTGGAGGCGACTGCTGACTGTAAGGGGCAGGTCTGGCGCGGCACTGCTGCTACATCCACTTCAGGATGAGTCTGCACTACAGATTGCAGAAGCTTTGTCCTCAAACTTCTCTGCCAAGCAGCTGGCCAGCATTGTGCATGTGGCTACTGACTCTCCGTCAGGAAAGTTGTACGGCGAGCTACGATTTGTCCGTCATTGACATCAATGATGTTGGATGCTGTGCATCTTGCTATCGTTTATGAATACGGCTTCTGGAACAAGACAAGTGCAGGCTCCAAGCAACTTCGCCGTATATTATGCAAATACAATCGCACAGATGCGAGTCTGCCTAGCAATCAATACGGTGCTTGGAATGACGGCAGCATTTCCACGCCTCTGAATTCTGTGGAATTGGACAAGAAATAATTGATTCTTCCATGTCAGACTTGAGGCTAACGAGATACTGGATGGCATCGATGCTGATGTACATGTCGCCACCCGCCTGGAGTTCATAATTACAGTGCATAGAGGCGGTAAAAGGAAACACCGGGCCTAACAAGGAAATCTACAAAATATTGTGGTCCGCTTTTGCGCCTGTGGAGTGGCTCATGAACAATCTTCGCACAAGGCACAGCATCTCACGGGAGTATCTACACATGCGCCCCAGTGGAACTTCAAGCAACGAGAGCCTGCACGCGGAAATAAATTCTTGGTCACTCAGTACCAATGCATTGCATCGCTCCACGCTACCACTGCGACTTCGCTTCTACAGCTATACCAAGCTGCTGCTACATCACCTGGCTACAACTTATCCACTGAGCCACATCGCAAGCGGAGAAGTACCACTGGGCAGATCTTTGCACAAATCGCTCTGGACTGATGAAACCTGGTCTGCGTGGTGCAGGAGGCAAATCTCAGACGGGCCTTAGCGGAAGGCGTCGCTGCTTCTTGCATCCGCCCGAAAGCATGAGGCCGCCTTGACCAAAGCTTGGGTTGCCAAGAAGCCGGCTCGGCGCGAGAGCAAACCAGATAAAAGGAAGATGCATGTGACGCCTCTGACCGTCAAGAGACTTCACACGCTTACGTCAGGTGGTGTCAAAGCGCGCTAGCTCGTATCCTGGGGACTCAAATGACAGATTGAGGGTTATTGCTCGCGCGCGTTTTTGGTCTTGCCTTCCTCCTTGGGCAACCCAAGAACCCACACGTTAGACCCGTAATTGCTCAACTGTGTCTTCTGCAAGCACCACGCAATCCAAATTCATGCGCGGATTCGGGTTTCAGAGTTCTGGGGTCAAGGTTGCGTCAGGATGCGTCAGGCTTGTGCTTCAGGAGATACGCGTTCTTCTGAAAATGCCAGTGCAATTTCAGAGTCCCTTCGCCTTCATGAACTTCCTATGAGCTACAGACAAAACTCTCTAAGGGGGCTATATATGGGAATATATATATATATGTTCCAAGAGAAGTGCGATTATTAGGATTATTAAGGGGAGACTAGCAGTTTATTTAGCTCATAGCTCATAGGTATCCAGAGGGTCCCTAACCTCGGTCTTCGCTTTTGAGACACTCCCGTTTTGTTTGGTTCAATCACATGGTTATCAAGCAGAGGTCCTACTTGGAGGGTCAGGGGGGCTAAGTACGTAGGTTAGTAGCCCCTATAAACCAAGTAGTAACCCCAATTACACCCATTTTTAAGCTATTCATTAAGCCTCCTTGACCTTCCAAGTAATGCAATGAGGAGGTGCAGGTTGCTGTACGGGAGCGAGTTTCGCGTTCAATACGCTTACAGCCCTCTAGCAGCCCCTGTACCCTAAACCCTCAACGCTGTATTCCAAAGCCCTACCAACCCAAACCCTTCAAACCTTGTCTGAGGAATCTTGGAGGGTTCTGAATAAGGGCAGGGTGACACCTGGAAGGAAAACATTTAAGAGCATCAAGTCAGCTATAGTCTAAATTCCTCGTATCCCCCTTAAAGATCCCTTTAATACGGTACCTCCAAAACCCTGAACCGGGAGCATTTTAGGTGAGCCAAGTCAAAAAATCCTAAACCCTAAACCCCTAAAGCCTAACCCCGAACAGCTGCTCTATGGGATTGCATACCTACGCCTGAGACAGGAGGCCGAGGAGGTTCTTACGGACGAGGACCTCATGATCCACGCTGGGGGCCTCAAATTCTTTGTGCTTGAGGTTTTAGGGTTTAGAGTTTAAGATTCGGGGTGCGGGGTGGGAGGTCTAGGGTCCAATGGGGGGTTCAGGCTTTAGGATTTGGAGGTTGGGTTTGGTACCTGCAGAATGCAAATAGTTGGAAGTAGATTTGATTCGCAGGCTTTAGGTCCCCATGTAGGTAGTCTTAGAGTCTTGATAGACGCAGACCCCCGAAGGCTTCATAGAGGGATAGACAAAGTTTCGGGTGTTTGACATGATACGAAGATCCTGCCTGACCCACCTGGAATCCCTACACCCGTAAAATCTAGTCCCTGGAACCTAAAAAACAAGCACTAAATCCCTGACCGCCAAGCCTTTAATTTGGGTACTGTCCCCATTATTTCAGAAGGGTCTCAGGAAATCACCGCTCAACAGTTTGAACCTGAAACCTTTAACAAGAGAATGGAAACTTCTTCGGATTTAGGGCGTATGCTTTGAGTTAATAAATTAGGGCATAGGGATTCATAGGGAATGGAAAACAACATGAAATCTGCTGTGTTGCTATCGAATCTAGGGGCTGCAAAAGAACTCCATTCCTCCATGTGCTAGTAACAATTGCTAACCAGTATTAGTACACCGTGCGCCATTCCGCCTTTACATCCTAGACCCCTGAATCCTAGTCTCTTCACTGCAATCCACCCCAGCCCCGGAAACCGAAATCTCTAAAACCAAAGTCCTAAAACCTAAAACCGAAACCCTCCACCCATGAACTCCTTGAATCTGCTAAGGCCCCACTGGAGCCCCTGTCCGAAGAGCAGCGATATCCATTATCTGGGCTGACCATTATCAAGGCTGGACCAATGTTGTGGTTTAGGGTTTGGGGGTAGTATTCATGTGACAATGTTAGGGAGTGGAGACGAAATGGAAACTACTAGGGTTTCAAGTTTGGGGCTTGGGAGATCTCATATGGGATATGTGGGCATATGTAGACTGTTGGCCGTGCTGCTTTGGGGGAGGAGATAGGGGTTGAGGGATGAGGGGAATATAGGACTGGAAACAAGCATGCCCCTAAACCATGAATGAGCTCCTAAACCCGAGTTTGGGGCCGGGTCATTGCGGGATATGACATACATGGTTTAGGGCTTAGGGTTTAGGATTAAATGTTTTGAAATTGCGTTATCTAGTTTCACTGGCAAGGCCCTAATAAGTCCCCCGCTCTTTGCTCGGGACTGTAATAGGGATCCTAGTAATCTCAGGGGTTTAGGATTGAGGTCTAGTTTGAAATTTGGTAAGGGCTTTGGGGTTCAGTTCTCATGCCCCAAAATCCTGGTCCTAAACCCTATGAGCCTTAAGCCGCCCTGCATGAGCTATAGTCTAAACTGATCATTATAGGGGGGTATACGGGGGATTATATGGGGGAGTATTATAGGGGTTATGAAGGGGGAAACTAGGAGTTTAGACTGCAGCCCCTATATCCCCTGTGGTATTGTCCCAGTTCCCATTTCATTTTCCATGTTCTTTTCCCTTTGATTCTCCACTATAGCGGTTATTACTCCCCCTTATAACCTCAACCCTATAGCTTAAACCCTATATCCTATACCCTAAACCCTAAACCCTATAGACCCCCTGTACATATTTCAAGGTTTGGAGATGAGGGCTTATAGGATTAAAGCCAGAGGTTCGGAGGTGGGGCAGCTTGCTGCTGCTTTACGAAAACATAGCCGCCAGAAGAGAACATAGGGTTTGAGGGTTTTGGGGTTGAGGGCTTAGGGCATATATAGGGTTTAGGGTTTAGAATTTAGGGTTTAGGGTTAGCAAGCATGCAAAAGGGTTCAGGGTGTAGGGTTTAGCTAGCAACCAGAAGATACAGGGATTAGGGGTTTAGGGCTTAGGTATGTTATCACTACTGTTACTGTTATTACTGTTGTTACAGTAGTAGGGTTCTCGGTACCTAAGCAACGTAGCCGTATATGCTTATCATATACTCCCCGAAACCTTAAGAACACCACTAAACCCTAAACCCCTAAACCCTTAAACCCCTAAACCCTAAACCGCGTACCCAAAGTGTTTGATTATTGTATGATGGACCTTTGGGGATGCATCCCTTTCCACCCCAGGGTTTCCACTTATATCCTGACCCCTCAATCCAAAGCTCCTCTAGGGTTTAGGGTGGGTTTAGGGTTTTTTAGGGTTAAACCCCCTTAAATAGATAGGATATGGGGTATATGGGGACCTTACTATACTATATCCAAAGTCATATTTTATCTACTTAAGGGGGACTATATACCTCAAACCCTGTGTGGGAGGGTCCTTTCCTTGCTGCAGCCAAGTCGCGGTTAGTCATCCGGATGTTTCCTAAACCCTAAACCCTAAACTTTCTGTTTCTCAAAACGGGGAGCTGGGAGGAACCCTCAGGACCCCATTCTTGTTCTGGGCTTATTGGGATTCTAGGGGTTTGTTGTTTTAGGGTTCAGGGGGTTTATGGTTTAGGGTTTAGCGCTTTTAGGGTTCAGGGTTCAGGGCTTTTATGGCTTGGGGGGGGATTCTAGAGTTTGGCGACATGCTAATATTACTTCTTCGCGCCACTCATCTTAATGCAATGCCATTATGGTGTTGCATAGCCTTCAGGCCCGGCTACCAGCCCTACAGCTCTAAAACTTTGGGTCCTCCAACACTGCCTTCATGACCCTGCCTACCTAGATCTTGGTAACTTTCCAACTAGGGTAGACTTTGGGACGCACAGTATTTGCGTAGCATCGCCTGCTTTTGCGTTTTTTGAGTCGTGTGCTTTGGGGTCCTTCGAGGAATAGCAGTCCATGATAACCCTAAACCCCAAACCCTAAACCCTAGACCCCTGAACCCATAAACCCTAATCCTCACACTCTAAACCCTAAACATGGTATCCATTGACTCTCCACAAAGCCTCTCGGCCTGAGGCCTGGTGAATCTTTCCAGCCACGCGGTTTTAGGACTTAAGATTTGCTGGAGGCATTCCATTCACTAACCAAGGCCCAAACTTTGAGCCTTATTCACCACAATCCTAAGCCCCCGAACCCTAAACCCCAAACCCTAAACCCGAAACCCTAAACCCTCATCCTGGTATCCATAACTTTGAGCCTAAGCACCACGATCCTATGCCGCTACAGCCTGGATATGGTGGTTTCCCAAAGTTAGGGGTATCTTTTGGGGGGTCCATGTTGGGGTCGCCTTATTTTGGGAGACTACCATAAGCCCTAAAAACCCTAAACCCGAACCTCTAAACCCTAAGCCCTTAAACCCTGGATATACAGGACCTAAACCCTAAATCCCTAACCCTAAACGCTGAATCCTACATCCCTAAACCCTTAACTCTGGGTATGCAGGTTTTGGGCCACTTTCGGGAGTACGTCCATTTCTCACAGATGGCGATGATGTCAATCCAGGCCTCTGCCAAAGGCAAAAGAGGAGTTCCGGTTTGGGGTTTAATTGTGTCTTGAGGTTTGAAATTCAGGGTTTGTGTCTTAGGTTTCTAGGGCGTGGGGCTTAGGGTTCAAAGTTCAGTTTAGGGATTAAAGCTTCAGAGTTTGGATGGAAGGGTTGAAGTTTAAGGCTGCAGGGTTTAGGGTTTTGCGCTTAGGGGCCTTCAGAGATTCAAGGCCAATAACAACCCAAGCCCCAGATCTTAGCACCCTGCACTGCGCTGCCGGGGGGTTTAGGGGTTTAGGGTTTTAGGGTTCAAGGTTTAGCATTTTACCCGTATACTCTAGAATCTTGAAGACAGGACCTCATAAGTTCGTGATTCATGTAATCACCATAACATGGTTTCTATAAGTTAGAGATCCCTTAAGCAGCAAGTCCTTGGAAAATTGGGTTTACGATGATTATAGTACTCTAATATTGGCCCCCATACTCATGGAAATGACCGCATATCCTTGTTTCGAGACTCCGCCGTATCGAAACGTCTTTCTTTGTGTGAAGGACAGTAGGACTTTGAGGGGAAATTTACCCCATTGCCTGGACGATGTCGGGGCCTACATAATTTCCAGCGCTGCTTTCTCCATCCTTTGTCTAGTTAGTATATCTAGGGTACCTGAAATGGACCTCAAACCATTCCTGTTCAAAACTCCATGCATCCTTCCAGTGCAGTCCTTCTAAGCCGCACTATGAACCTGGTTGCCATGTAACTGTCCATCTTAGTTTCCACCCTGTTTCCATGTGACTCTCCATCATTGATAACCTGAACCCCCCAAGCCCAAATCCGGGCATCCCTACAAGTGTTTAGGTAATAAGAACAAAAACGCGATGGTGGTACGTCATGTACTGCGAAGTCCTCACCCTTAAGCCCAAAAGCCTTAAACCCCAAACCACACCCCAAATCCTAAACCCCAACCCACACACCCCAAATCCCAAACCCCAAACCCTAAACCCTAAAGCCCGACAACCTACATCCTGAACCGTGTGGCTTCTGCGGTCAGCGCCCCTTGGCAGGTCTTGGGGGTCATGGTGCGCTCGGTCCGGTACCCAACAGCTGGTTTCTGCAGGGGTTTAGGGTTTACTGGGTTGCTGTTAAGGAGTTGTTTATATAGTACATACCCATAATGTGGTAGCTTAATTTAAGTTCCTCAGCAGCAACCCAGTTTAGGGTTTGAAGGTTTTGGGTTTCAGGGGTTCAGGGTTGAGGGGTTCAGGGTTTCAGGTTTCAGGGATAAGGCGGTTCTGGGGGTTGGACTTCAGATGGCTTTCGTAGTGCCTTAGTGGTCACCCTAAGCCCTAAATTCTAAACAGCTTCACGATTTAGAGTTGCGTTCGGGACGACCTATATTGCAGACGCCAAAGGCACCAAGTTTTCGATACTGCTTTAGCTGTTTGTCCTCTGAGTTTTCCTCCCTCCTCCTCTCCCTCTCGCTCTCCCTCTCCCTCTTTCCCCGCACCCCCCCCTTCCCCCCTCCCTCCCTCGTCCTTTCCCTCTCTCCTTTTCCCAAGTTACAGAATCAATATATGTAAATTACCTAAACAGGTTCCGTAGGTCTCTATGTCAAACAATATGAAAAGCCACAGGCACGATGCAACGTAACCAGAAGCCCAAAAAGTGAAGCTTCAATTTCATGCTCCTAGATAGGCGCGTCTGTGTGTACCCCGAACCGTGTGAGGCCATCCGACTGAACAGCAAGGCGAGTACCTCCGTGACGAAAAGAACCAGGTCCAAGCAGTCGGGTCGCCCAGGTTAAGCGTTTAGGTGTGTTTTGGAGATTAGGGTTCTTTGGGTTCAGGGTTCAGCTGTCATGACTTGCTTTCTGAGGATGGTTTAGAATGTAGCACTTTGCTATAAGTGTTTGTTGAGTGTTTTCAGTGTTCCCGAAGCATATTGGGTATTCAATGGGCGGGTACTAAACGCTACAATCCTAAACCCTAAGCCAGGGGTAGGGATTTGGGATCAGGTATGGGTCCGCAGTTCGAGGTAGTTCCCGAGACCCCAGTTTAGGGCTTGGGATTTGAGGGAGATGGGAGTCCAAATTCTCTCTGTTGTTGCGGTTTCTGATGCCGAAAGCCATGCAGTTGATGACATTTGCAACCAAAAGCTTCATTCTGTGGGTACATGGGCCGTTGGGGCTAGACATTTGGGGATCTGCCGCTGAAGCCTTGATGCTCAGGAATGGTAAAGAGGGGCTAACCACGATAAACGGTCAAAGTGATGGGTCACGTAGTTTTTCTCAGAGAGTGGAGGTTTCTCAAAACAGCGTACCCAGAAAAATCGGAGGGTTCTCAGCAGGGTCGAAGGGTTCGTTTCAGGATTTTGTTGGGCCGAAGTCAGGATGCAAGTCCATACCTGCCTAGCTTGGGCTGTCTTCTAGCCAACCCTGAGTTCTTTGATCCGAGGCCCGAAGACCCTCAAATCCAAGTCTTCTGAGCCTTCAAACAGTTGTCCGTTGTCCATTAATCATGTTCCGGAATCGGGGTATATGGATTTACATGAACAGCGTCAGTTATCCTCCTCAACCCAACACTGACTATCAGTCGGATGGCCATGAAAGCCTCCGGAACTAGTCTCAGCTCAAAATGGACCAGATAAGAAGGTTTCATGTGCGCTAGTGGGATGCTACGTCCTACATCCAGCCCTAAACCGGCCAGGCCGAAATATTTACCCTCAACCCTAAACCCTATCTATCGTATCTTCGCAGTGCAGGGAGCCTGAGAGTAGTTGGATTCTTGTTGGGTGTTGCAGTCAGTCGACTCTGCAGGTGATGGATGGAGGACGCTGGCATCGTGTTTCAATATGGTTCTCCAAACAAGGAAATTTAATCGCTTGAGATGGAGGCTGGTCGCCTTGGATGGTCCAAAAAAGGCTGGGCTGCTCACCCTGGAGATTCAAAAGGTTGGGGCGGAATTAACCCTCAATCCGCCAACCCCTGAACCTGAACCCTGCACCTCCAAACCATGGAGTCTGAGGTATCATCCCAGATCCCTAAGCCTCGAACCCCCAAATCTCAAAGACCTACCCGAACCCCGAACATATGTGGAATAGTGGCCTTTTAGGCTACTTTTGGTTTTGGGCTATTATTTTACCTACTGTGGGGGTCCAGGTAAGCGTTAAACCTAAGCCTCTTAACCCGCCGACCCCAAACCTTCATTGCTAAACTCAAAAGTCCAAACACCCGTCTGAAAAGCCAAAGACTCCCTGAACACTCATCCGCTAGGGTGTCAGGGTCCATTACAAGTACTTATGGTTCGGGGCGGATTCTTGAGACTGAAATTTTGACATTAAGGAATGCAAATGGGAACTTAAATAGTTGTAATTTAGATGGACGGGCCCTGAGCAACTGTAATTTACATAGTTTTGTGCGTTCAAGATGTAGGGTTCAGGTGTTAGGGTTTAATTAGGGTCCCTGCTCCTCTCAAACTTAAATCCCCTATCCCTAAATCCCAAACTCCCCATCCTCATTCCAAAAAGCCTGAACTACGTATTCCCAGAACTATAAACGGCTTAGAAGAAGCATGTTGAACACCAAATCACATGCAGTTGTCCATGTTCTGTGGCATTGAACGCTTCCTGTTACCACTAAACCCTGCCTGGTGAACCCTGAAGCACTAAACGCGAAAACACTACAACTCCAAATCCTCCTAAACCCTAAAGCCAAGAGAACGCTAACCCTAAACCCTAGATCACGCGATAAACCTAAACCCTGAACCCGGGATCCCCCAACTAAACCCTTAGGGTTTAGGGTTTAGGGTTTTAGGGTTTTCGGGTTTTCGGGTTTTGGGTTTAGGGTTTACGGGTTTGGGGTTTAGGGGTTTGGGGTTTAGGGTTTGCGGTTTAGGGGTTTAGGGTTACCTACCCTAAACCCGCAGCATCTACGCCGTGCTCAGGCAGACCTCAGCCATTGAGCAGGCAATGGGGGATCAGGGGTGTACATAAGTTTAGGGGTTTAGGGCTTAGGGTTTGGAGGTCGAGGGTTTAGGGAATGTAGGGGTAGGGCTTAGGACTTAGTTGTTTAGGGTTTAGATCCAGGAGCTGGCTGGTAGACTGGTAGACTTTTAAGTTTACATGGTAGTTTCCTCAGTATAGGAGAACCCCAATATAGACACCAGAATACGATAATTCTTCTCAGCGGGACCCCCCAAAAGGAACCCCAATTCTTAGGAAACCTTTAGACGTTTTGGGTTTATAGGTTTTGGGGCTAGAATTGGGGTTTAGGGTTCAGGGCTTGGTAAATTAGATGTTAGGCGCACAGGTTTTGCGTGGACGCTTTAAGGATTAGCGCTTAGGGGACTTGCAGGGATATCTAGAGGTATACGGACCCTAAACCAGGGCCCTTAACCCTTGATACCTGGCGGTACATGGGGTAAATGGGGCAGATTCAGCGCCTCGGAGATTGGATATGGCAGGTCCCCTATAGACCCCAAAATACCAAACCCTAAACCCTGCAATTTTTACTGCAGGACCGACCCTCAAAAAGGTACCCCCTAATCTTGCTCACTGCTTTTCATCTTTCGTGAGGCTTTAGGGTTCCCTAAACTACTATAGTATGAAGGGGTATATATTGGGGTTATATAGGGGGTAATGGAAAAGAAAATGGAAACCATTATATTGGGGTTATATAGAGGTATATACTATATTGGGGTGAAATAGGGGATAATGGAAGAGAGAATGGAAACTACTATAGTCTAATAACCCTAAACCCTAAACCCTAAACAACCCTAAACCCTAAACCCTAATAGGGTATATGGCTCCTAGTTTTGAGACACATGGGCTTCTGCACTGTGAGTTTGGAGGTGCGGCTGTTAGGTTTAGGGTTTAGGGTTTAGGGTTTAGGCTTTAGGCTTTGCGGCTTAGTGTTGCAGAGCCCTCCTCCCCGACGATCTGGTATGAAGGTTTGACTTGTTTAATCAGTTGGGTTTAGGGTTTAGGGTTTCCAAATTTTATGTGAGCAGTCTCTCGCCCGCCATGGGATTGAAATACAAGGTTACAAAGTAGACATTGAGGGCCAAATTGAGGGGCTATGTATGTGTTTGTATACGTATATGCATACATACCAAGGATAATGAAATTGCCTGTTTTTTTGTCCGCAAGGGTTTGGGTAGTCCCAGCTTATGTAGTTTCGCCGCTAGCTTCTGGCATTTGTTAAGGACTGCCTGGAGGTTGCAGCACCAGCTAAGGGCTAACACCTAACGCGGGTAGAGGAAATCTTGCACTATCATGCGATCCGCGCACAAAAAATCGGGACCACAACATACCCTGGTCCTCATTCTAGGGACACCAAAGAGGCACCCGTAATTTTAGGAAGCCCCCAAGTAGGGCGCAGGCTACCTGTGGATGGAGGAACTCTTACACAAATTGTCATCCCATGTATGTAAGTACTGAAGTATAGGGGATAGTCGATGGTGCAAGAGTTCCTTCATGAACAGTAGGCTCTTGAACCTTTTGAGCCCTATACTTTCGATGGTGTCACACCTTGTAGCAGTCTCCCAGCATTTGAACTCTAGGAATCCTTGTAGCCTTAAGTCCGATGTATGAGTTCTATAGAGTGGGCGGCAGTATGCAAACCGTAAACACTATCTTCGAACGCCTCTAAAACCTAAACTCACATCCCTGAGCCTTCGTGGCAAATACCTGCACATCAAACACCTTCCAAGCGCCGTGTCCCCTGCACCGCAGAGGTAAGTTAATGCTTGATACTGGCTGCCACAGCGGTCAGTATATACAGGAACCCTCCGGGCCCCGATGCACATATGAGCCATAGTCTAAACTTCTAGCCAAAGCCCCTGCACTCACCCTAAGGCTCCAATAATTCATATTTGAAGGAATGGGGCCCCAAATTCTACGCAATATGAGGTTATAGGTACTTTTGAGCCTTGGGGTAAAACATCAAGCCCAAGTTGTGAACCGTTAAGCCCCCGAAGCCCTGAGCCCTTAAACCCCGAAAACCAGATCTAAACTCCTTAACCCCCAAGCCCCAAACCCTGAACCCTAAACCCCCAAGCCTTGAGCCCCCGAGGCGCTCAACCCCGAACTTAGCGCAAAACTTAACGTCGGTCAGGTGATGCTGCGCCACGGCTTCATAGAAACATCTATGCGGGCTCTGTACCGCTCTTTGGCTGAACTTAGCCACTAGTCCAGTAGTATAATTAAACAGCAATAGTGTTATGAATAGTATCAGAGACACCAACGCGGCTTTGCACCGTTCTGTAGATGAGGTTAGGGCTTCGGGCTTTTAGGAATTTAGGGCTTAGGGTGCATGATTTGGGGTACAATCTTTTAATGAAAGGCGTACGTACAGATGTATATATAAAAATATACAACCCTAGATTCAGATAGCATGGCATTAGAGTTGGGGAGAGTCACTGTTAAAGTTGTCAGGGCTTCTTCAGGCTATTGGCTGGGAGTTAGGTTTCGTGGGAGCTATTGCACGGGACTGGGGTTTGGGGATTAGGGAATTACAGTAGTAACGCAATAGAAATATGGATTCAAAGCTCATTCGGGCTTTCGGGTACCCTAAACTCTAAATCCTAAGCGGAGACTCGGCGTCACAAGCGTTTTCCCGATTCCCAACCCGTCAAGGGGTGCCGATCTAGACACGGCCCTTTTCACGTTCCACAGAGGTGTAGGGGAGCTAGACCGCCCGTAAGAGATAGCATGTGCTCCCTACGCCACCTCTACCAAAAATCCTATGATGCCTAGATATTCGCCCCTTCCACGTTCAGCATATATCATCTTACTCAAAGACACGGGCACCAAAAAGTCAGAGCATCCGGCACTTGAAACCTGGCAGCAGAGCATCAGCGTTCCAAGAAGGGAGGGGTGACGTCTCTGGGTGGTCCGAGGCCACGCCGCAACTCCAGAGATCTGCCACGAGGCGTGAGGGCTGCTTGGGCTCAGGGGGTTTAGGTTCTTTCGGATTTAGGGCTTAGGATTTAGAGTTTAGGGCTTAGGATTTAGGGTATAGGGCTAAGGGTTACTGATGTTTTATATAGGGCTTAAGGCTTAAAAGTTTAGAGTTTAGGGTCTCGGGATTTCTGTAGAAGGGGCCTAAGGGGGCTACTATATAGGGGTGCAGGATTTAGAGTTTCGGATTTGGGGTCTTAGGTCTTGCTGGTGGTTAGTAGGGTTGGAAACGGAAATGCGAAATCCTGGTTCGGGTTTAGGTTTGTCACTGGTAGGGATGAAGGAATTGACTTGTACAGGTACATGAAGTGCAGTAGCATTAGCGCGTCTATTCTGGCTACAGTGATCCGCTCGCCCATTCCCCACTAGCGTCACGACCAGTAAGTAGTTGGCACCATTGGCACCAGTGAGAACCACATGGAAACAAACATGGGAACTGCCATGGAAACTACTATGCTTTTTGGGGGGTTTGAGGTCCTAGGCCTTGGCAAAGGAGAACCATGCGGAAATGAACACGCAAAGCGACATCGAAGTGGGGCTTGCAAATGGGTTTACTTTGCGCCTGTTGTATATATCTATAACTGCTGTCCTGGCTAAGATAAGATTGAGGAGTATACGCTTATCATATTGAACTAGTTGAGGCTTTTACTTACTGATGCTTCAGGCGGAGTGGGACAGTGAATAGGGGGACCATTGCAAGAGATGATGCAGGGATTGTTGCAGAGCCTAAACACGAGACCCTAAACACTAAGCCCTAACTCCTAACCCCTAGACCCTAGGCGGCCGTGCAGCTTGCTTGTGTTTGTGGCTTAGGCAGGTTTTATTTCAATGAGGTTTTGCGAGAGCCTCCATGCCGAGTAGTTCAAGATTTTGGTTTGGCTCTCTATGCCACGAGTAGTGTTGGACACTGAAGATCCAGTTGTAGGGTACTTCAGAGTCATTCAAGAAACAGCGTGATTCACCCTGAATCCTAAACTACCAGAAAGACTCACTTTACAACGTCAGTGTTTACAATGGGTTTTGGTTTTGGATTCCAGTATATCGGTCATGAAGGGTGACATGGAAACTGGTGTTGTATAGGTGTTATATATATATATGTCTATCTACATATACAAGGGTCATTAGGTGCTTGCTGTAGGGACTGGCGTCACCAAAAGTCTGTCATTAAGCTGGGTTGCTGTCAAGGGACTGAAATGAAGTTTTTATACTAAGGACACCATGGTATTTACAATATACCCATGTTTGGGCAACTTAACTGAAGTTCCTTGACAAAAGCCCAGTTGCTAAAGCCTATTCTCTAAACCCTAACTTAATAGCCTCCGGCTCAGTCCGCCGACCC
>CAJNIZ010045304.1:172633-187382 GCA_905231905.1 Symbiodinium pilosum | reverse complement strand
AGCAGCAGCAGCAGCAGTAATAAAAACAGTAGTAACAAGAATACTGGAAAAAACAATTATCCCCTCACCAACCTAAACCCTCGATGGCTTAACCCTGAAGCCCTAAACAAAGCCTGAATCCGCAAACCCTATGAACCCTACACACTAAACGCTAAAACCCGAAATCCCTAAACCCTATATAACCCATCATAGTAGTTTCCATGTTCTTTTTCATTATCCCCATATAAACCCCTATATATACCCCATAATAATCCCTATATAACCAATACATACCCTCAATAGCCAGCAAACCTGGTTCATTGTTCCCGCCCTATAGGCACAGCTTCAGCTCCTCTCGCCTTCAGAGCGACCCATGACGCCCATCCGCCGTGCTTTCAGGTTTAGGGTGAACCCTAAACCCCAAACCCTACGCCTTAAACCCTAAGCCCTAAACCCTAAGCCCTGAACCCTAAACCCGATTTTTTCAGAGAAACAGCCACCCTAAACCCTACGCCATAAGACCTAAGCGGCTTAGGGATTAGGGTTTAGAGTTTGGGGCTTGTGGCTGAGGCTTTGAATCTGAAAGGGCCTATAGGACCAACTTACCCGACCTCTCCACAAAAGGTTGTTTTGTGGGACGTTTGGAATTTGGCCCCAAAGCCCTAAACCCTAAAGCCATAGATTGTGGGCCGCAGGGTTTAGCTCCACGTCAACTTGGGGTTTGTCAGTAACAAGCCCATCCCCCTCAACATGGCAATGAATGAGGGTTCCCGTTTTTAGCTTTTGTATCATTAAATCCAAAGGAACGTTTAGTACTTATTACGGAGCCTGTGTACACCAATTTATGTACGAAATATGGACTGTAGCTCATGTAGGAATATAGTATATACTTAGGGCCCGAAGGTTTCCCAAGTAAATGCTATAAAGCTACCTGGACCTGTTGGGCTATGTTGCAGGGGCTTCCGAGAGGGGTACCACTCTAGGTCCCCCCAACGGCCTGTATTGGTGTCCTCTTTATTGATGGAAACTACCGTGTGTCCCCTCGACCCTTCAGCCTCAACCTCCAAATGAGCTATAGTCTAAGCTCCAAGTACCCCCCTTAGCAACCCCCATCATACTCCCTTGTCTAATCCCTTATATAAACCCCCTTTAAGGAGCTTGGACTATAGCTCAAAATGAGCCTGTCAAAGCAAATCTCCTGATTGTTTTCTCTTCCAGCAGGTGATAAAGCTTTTGAAGATGATATACGCGGTTTAGGGCTTAGGGTGCTCCAATGCCCTCCTGGTGCCCTTGATTGGGCCTAATAGTGGGTACTGAGGCCATACTGGAGGGTAGTTGCAGGGTCCATGTTGACAACATTGGATGTCAGGGTGGGCAGGTTTAATGGTGAAGGGGAGGGGAGGGTTTCCAGACAGCAACACAGCCAGACTGCTGAGGATTCTATGATCAAAAGCCATTACCAGGTGTTAGCCTATACATCATATGGGACGTAAGAAATATCTTCGGGGTCGTGAGAAGGTTGCTTATGCGCTCATGCGTACAGCTCTCCGTCTATAGATAACGCCTACTTTCTGCCTTAAAGTCCAGAAAAACACCGCACGTTACGAAGTGTGCCTTGATTTTTCCAAGAACTCCAAAAACCACCGACCTGTTTTGTGCTATTTTGGAGACCTCGGGCTGAACCTTGGGAACGCAATCGATATGGTATTTTCCCAACATCAGGGGACCCTAATATAAAACCCCAATATGCTATAATCCTCATTTTATGGACACCCAAAAAGGTACACCTAATTTTGGGACCACCCCCCATATTTTAAAGTTTAGGGCTTATAGGATTTAGGGCTTGTCGAGGCAATCCTAGGCAAAGCTGGAGCTATCAGGGGCTTCTTCCCAAGAACTGTCAAATTCCCTAAATGGGTAGTATTTTATTTGGGGGTATTATGGTACCCAATATAGAGTAAGATTATATCCTCTTTGTGGGTATAGAATTTACATAAGGAATATAGTCTTACTAGCTTCAACCACCAAAAAACACTACTCAAATAGTAGTCTCCATTTTCTTTTCCATTATCCCAATATAGCCATATTCTATCTACTTAAGGGGGACTATACCCTAAGCCCTGAAAACCCTAAACCCCAAACCCTGAGCCCCCTAAACCCTAAACCCTAAACCCTGAACCAAGAATTGTGAAACTCTGCATCAGGCTCGTCCTGTCCATGGAAAAGCTCAGCAAGCAAAAGGACCCTATCAACATGTGAGCTACAGTCTGAACTCCTTAAAGGGGGTTATATAGGGGAGTATTATAGGGGGTAGTAAGGGGGATACTAGGAGTTTAGACTACAGCTCATGTTGTGCTGAGAACCGTCACTTCAGCAGGGATCGCATATGAGATGAAGAAATCAGGGTCAGACTTCAGTCATCAATTAGATCAGATCCCTGCGGTAGAAGATACCTGTAAACCTCAACCCTGAACTCTAAGGCTTCGGACCATGATGCGGGGTTTATGGTGTAGTGTTTGGGGGATGTCTGAAAATTGACGGTGTTGTTGGCAGACTTCCAGATCCCCGGGTAGTTTACGTAACACATCTGAGCTTTACCGAGGGACCACCAAGGGTGGCCTTAATATAGTCCCGCATAAGGAGCCCCATGTCCATGAAACATATTTAGGAAATATTGACTGAAGCTCTAAATACCTCGACCCGCATTGTGGCCTCAGTACCCTAAACCCTAAACCTGGACCTTAAACCCTAAAACCTAAGAACTAATTCCAATGAAGGGTACTAGGAGGATCTCGGTAGGCGCAGAGCTCACGCAGTCTAGTTTGTACAGGGTTTACGGCGGCAAGCCTTAGGTTTCAGGGTTTAGGGAAGAAGGGAATACGACGTTGACGATCGGTCAAGATTCCTTTCGTCACCCTTTCCCCCAAAATAAGAGGCCTGTTGTGAAAGGATAGCAATCTTTGACCTGGCTTCTTTGGGGAGTCCGTCCTCATTTGTGTGAGTTGAACCCTAAAACGTTCACCCCAAAACCTAATGTTTAGGGTTTAGGGTTTACAGGGCTTAGGGTTTGGGGTTAATCCCTGAGCCCTATAGCACCCTAAGCTTGCGTCAGGCCTCTTCAAGTGCTAAGACCAGAGACGGCCGATTTCAACTCCCTTAGGGGAGGCATCGTATCGTTGTGATGCTATGGGTCACTCCTAAACTGACCTGCGACCCATGTTCATCCATCTATGATTCCTGTTACTAGAACGCCCCATTTGGGGCTCCACTATTACTACCCTCAAGGTTCCCCCTTGTATTTGGTGATTTTCAAGGATGAATTAGTGCCATTAGGGGGAGCCTAGGAGCTAGTAAATACATCCATGAGTTTAGTCCCTATGCAGGAGGCCCGCCACTTTGCCAATTAATAAATGGTAGTTTTCTATGTAGGGGGGCTCCAATATAGACCCCTAAATATTCGGATGGTGCTGTAAATCTTGGAAACCCCAATCACTATAAACCATTTTCCGTGTGTTTCTCCAATTTATATGGGTGATTGTCCCTAAGCACCAAACCCAAAGGTGCAAGTTTCCAGTTTCCTTTACGCTCTCCTATATAACCTTTAAGTATGTATCCTCTATGTAAAGTAGCCCAGTAGTTTCCATTTTCTTTTCCATTCCCCTAGATACACAAAGCCCTAAACCCTTCATGAGATCACAGCCCTTCAGCCCAACAACCGCCTACGAAGGACCGGCTGAATCTTCTCCTTTGCTTGGAGGCGCAGAGCAAATTTGCGATATGCAGTTGAGAACCAAGACTTCAATACGTGAAGAAGTATGATGAAGTTGCGATTGCGTATTTCAGTCGGGGCCATTGTTGAAAGTAATTCGAGACGCTGCCAAAATTAAGCAGGTAAACTAGATGGGGCGCAAGCAATATGCGGCCAAGTTTTGATTGGCTTGTATCCCTAAGGGCCTGGTCATTTGGTACATGGACCCTCAGGGTATTGTCTGAGGCAGGATTCCCTCATTTCCTTGGCTGGCTGGCGGGGTTTGTTCACCTATACTGATTTAGGGTACTTTAGGGTGTAGGGCTTAGGGTACTTTAGGGTGTAGGGTTTGGGGGTGTCCCAAAGTTAGGGTACCTTTTTGGGGGCGTCCTCATAATGAGGACTAGCTTTTGGGGATCTACAATTGGGTCCCTCTATCTAGGGGAATTACCATTTGGCTATAGGGCGTCGGAAGCTTCTCAAGTCAAAACGGACGGTATTCTTTGCGACACCGTCGGAATTTTCAAGTGCCAAAACGTTAACAGCCACGAAGCAGTTTTCACCCAGCGTGCAGTGTCTCGCTTTTGTTGATGGAAGGCAATCTGCATCAGCCCATGAGTACTTTGGGATGGCAGTAGTTTAGGGACCTCAGGTGGCGCACTAACCCCTGAACCCTGAACCCTAAACCCTAAATAAACCCTCACCAACAATGGTAGGAACCGCCTCTACGTCGGAAGACTTAGAACTCAAGGATCTTCGATGGCTATGCCAACCACCCTTGCAGCTTCTCCATAGCTTGGGCTGTAGCTGGGGAGCCACTGGCGGAGACGGTGAGGGTGCGGGCCTTTTCTGCGTAGCATGCGTCTATGTGACTGTATACTTTCTTTTTTTTTTCAACCCCAGCGAAACGATCTCCAAACCCTGAAGGCTACCCTGAGGCATTGAAAACCTAGGTACCCCAGTAGTACCATTGTCCCTTTTTATTTGGGTACCCTAAACCCTAACCCCTAAACCCTGAATCCTAAATCCCGAACCCTAAACCCTAAGCCCTAAACCCTGGACACCTTTATCATTCAGGGATTACTGGGGCATTCCTAAAAACCGTTTGGGGGTAACCAGGGCTGCAGTGCTGAAGAAGGACTCTGCTCGAGTTCCCCTTAATCTGTCCTTCGAATCCATTTAATGCTGTTCTTCTATGAACCCTGAACAACTTAATCTCTAACTCTGCCCAACCCTAAACCCTAAATCCTGAGCCTAAGTACCAAATTGCGTAAACCCCGACCGTTCTACCCAACAGCTTCAGTCTGAAAAAGCTGCGGATGGATCCACCAAGCTCACCAAGCAGAATATTGGAAAAGGGAAGTCAGAGCGCATGGATCTTGCTAACGGATTTGCTCGTGGCTCCAACCAATCCCTTAGGAGGACCCCCCCACCCTGTAATAGTAGTCTAATAGGAATATAAGAGGACCCAAATATAATCCCTATTATCCATAATAGTCACTATTTCAGAGTGGGGGGTCCTCCTAACCAATCCCAAACAAAATCAGTGATCGAGCCCAGAGCCTGGGTTCGCTTTGCTCAGAACCTTGGATTGCTCCAGCTGCGCAGCCGCGTAAATGACCAGCATCAGGCTTGACCTCAGCAGGGCGCTCATGAACGGAGCCGCTTGGATTGCTGCAGCATGCTGCAGGTCATCCAGCGCCTGATGGCACAACTTCAGGCTGGACTTCAAGTGGTGCCGCAGGCTGGCCGGTCCTGTAGGGACTGCAGTTAGCGGCCAGAGACCCACCAACCATCGAATTTGGTATATTCCTCGACATGCTGAATAGGCAGAGGATCTCCGGGCCGCTGGTATCCCCAGCGTGCAGATTGAACTCGTCATGGAGAGCCCGCGCCTCCTGGGACTTGGGTTTTTTCAGCCGCAGCTGCTGCAAGGGATTTGGGGGTGCGTATCTGGAGCTGCAGCGGTGCTGAGATGTCCAATCCCAAACCAAACATCATTAGGAAGAAGGGTACCTAGAAGGGGTAGGCTTACCACACGACTGCTGCGTGTCTCCGGAAAGCCTTTTTGTCCTACACTCTGGGCTTCTTCTATGACCTCCGGCACCCGACACTTCGATTTCTAGTATATCCTACAAAAAGGCAGTTCTTACACGCAATCACACAAGTAGAGTACCCTCTGTTTTCCTCCTAGCTTTCATCTGCTTATCCACGAACACGCAACTTCGGCTAAGCCTGCAAAACTGTAAAACCAGCTTAGGGTGTAGGGTCAGAATCTAATTCGCAAGAGGCCCAAATCCTGAACCTACTGTATTACAGACCCCTTGGACCAACAGGTCTACGTATCGCTTGGACCTCACTCCTTCGAGGGCGCCCGGTGCTTGGCAGCTCTTGGTCTAGAGTTCAGGAAAGCTCTACATCATAGTGCAAACGAACCCAATCTTTATGAATCCTTTTTGGAGCCCCAAATTCCCTGAGGGTACCCCTTTTGATGCAAGTCCCATGCCGGGCGCTTGATGGCAGGATTTAGATATTGGAGCTTTGGCATTCTCAGGGACACCCTCCCGCAAACTAACATGGTACCCTATGTAGACCGGTTACAGCTACTTGCAGACTTTCAAACGGGCAGTTGTCTATGTGGAGCCTCTTTTGGTGGTCCATGCTAGTTCTGAGGGGATTGCATGATAGCATTGTGGAGTGTAGGAAATCTTGTCATTGTGCCATTGATATTAATATCCTAAACCCCAAAAGTATGTAACATAATAGCCCTAAACCCATAATAATAGCCATAAAGGCCATTATTTTACCTACTTTTGGGGTCCAGGATTGAACTAGTATGGAGGTTCGAAGCCATGGCATGTGATGACGAATGATGTGACTGCTACAAGAAGCTGCGCCCAAAGCGATAAACTGTAAAGCCTAAATCCCACGAACGCTTCAAGCCCTGAAACCCGGTAAGCCCTGAATACCTCCTACACCCTTAGACTCGTAGACCCCAACTGTACAAGCTATACTGGGTTGCTGTTAAAGATCTTAAATCAAGTTACTATAGAAACCATATTTTTTACAATATATACCCATTATGGTAACAGTTTAAGTCCTTTAAATCCCCATACTACCTCAGTTTCCATTTCACTTGGTCATGTGATTCTCCATTATTGAGGGCACTATGGTAACCTCCTAAAACCCCTGAACCCTAAAACTTAAATCCCCAAACCCTAAACCCTAAACCCCTAAACCCGAAATATAAACCCTAAATCCCTAAATCCAGTTTAGACAGCAAGGCTGGCCCGGTCATGTGGCTTCCAGGGTTGGGATCTTTAGGGCTTTCCCGGACCCCGGATCTCTTTCCTTCTTGGGGGTCGGTCCCACATATTCATAGTCTAAGCTCCTTAAATGGGTTATATAGCGGACTATTATACGCGTTGTTAAGTGGGATACTAGCCTAGATTATCGTTCACATAGGAAATATCACTCCAAAAAAGTAGGACATCCAGCGTCCGGGGAGGGATTTAGGATCAAGGTCATGAGGGTGGTTGTCAAAATTGTGGTCCCTTTTTGGGTACCCTAAATATTAGGTGCCGTATTATAATAGGGACCAAAAAGAGACCATAATTTTGACAACCACCCATGAGTTCCCTGGTTACGGGGTGCCAGAAGACAAGCCATCATCCTGCTACTTTCCTTTCACTAAGGATGATAACTCCTATCATCCTACCCTAAGCCATAAACCTCATGAACACTGCATCAAGTACTCCACTAGTAGCGTGAGTTACTGGTAATGGTTATAACTTAATATTGACCACCTCTTCTTTCAGATGGGGCTAAACCCTAAGCCCTAAACCCTAAATCCTAAAGCCTTAACCCCTAAACCTCAAAGGTTGCTTCGAAGTTTACTTGGGCAATTCTGTCCCAAAATCCTCAAAAGGGTTACCCACATCATAACCAACCAGGATCTCAAGGCAAACCCTATTTAGCGTTCAGGGTTTTTGCGGTTTGGTTTTTTGTCTCAGGTTCAATTCCGCAGCCCTCTGCGCGAAAAGGCCAAAGTCCCAAAGCCCCAGCAGTGAAGGTTTAAGGTTTACGGTTTAGGGTCCTAGGTTTTACAGGGTTTATGGTTTAGTGTCTACTGTCTAGGTTTGGGGATATGTTACATCCCTAATAATGACACCCAAACCTCTGGCAGCCGAATGCTCAAATCGTGAACCTTTGAACCCTAAGCCAACGCAAGCCCCAACTACACATCAACCCGAAATCCTAGACCCAACGCCACAACCTTCAACCGCAATCAGAAAAGATGACACCAAATAATCCAGAAGTTATAAAAAGCCACAACAGAAGTCTCTAAAACCCCCAGGCAGGAATACAACAACCTAAACCCTAATACTCGCCATACCCTGCACGCCCAAACGTCCCTAAACCCTGAAAACCGAAGCCCTAAACTGTAAATGGGAGTTCCTATCTTCTTTTCCATTATCCCTATATAACCCTATATTATACGCTGTATTATACCCTTGCCCTAAACCCTGAAAGCCTAAGCCCTAACCCTGGAACCCTCAAGCCCTGAAAAAGCAAGGCCTCATCGCCGCTGCCTTCGCATCCGTCCAGTCCTAGGGCTGCGCAGGACCCCGGGAAGGGTTTAGGGTATTTCGGGTTTAGGGTTTAGGGGTTTAGGGTTTAGGGTATTTCGGGTTTAGGGTTTAGGGTTTGGAATTTCGGGTTTAGGCTTCGGAGTTAGGGCATCTAACTTTCTAAGACAAGTCTCCCTATCGTAGTATGTCAATCCGTGGGTTTACACGCATCCTTGTCCCCCGACGCTTTTGGTGTGAGGCTCAGGGCTAAGGGTTTAAAGTTTAGGGATCAGGTGCTTAGGAGCACTAAATGATGGAGGGCCAGATGGGAAATTAAATGGGAACTAGGCGTCGTATTATAGAACGCATGAGGTTTCGGATTTAGGGTGTAAGCTGTAGCTTGGGCACTGCTGTACATGATATTAGTTTGTTTTCTCCTATAGATTTCTGTATTCAAGCTTAGCAATGAAGATAGATTTGACAAAATGCTAGGGTTGGTGTCTGGGGTGGGAACCCTGCACCCCTCAATCGCATTTACCCTGCGCCGGACCTGCATGGAACATGAGAAGCGGCCCTGTAGAGACCGGTGCTCTTTGAAAGGGAGCTCTGTTGGTCGGTGTATATAGGGTTCCTTAGGACTATTGATGAATGTAGATGCGGCGTGCCCAGTTCAAAGGCCACCTTAAGCACAACGCGCTACATAAACGTTCGGAGGCCACCTTAAGCATAAAGCGCTACAGAAAGGTTATACCCTACATAATCCTTATATACCCCAATATAGATTGTGTACCTTATGACCTTTATACAGCCCTGCATAGACCTTATGTCGTAGACAGCTTTAACCCGTTTAGAAGCCTACAAAAATCTTACACTGTATTTAACCCGTACATAACCCTACACTCACCTTGTATACTCCATCATCCCTGTTTAACCCTATTTGAAATTCAGACTTGTTCTATGCATATATGTACTTATGTACGTTTTCTTTATATAGCCCTAGATTAGCCCTTCACCCTAAACCCTGAACCCTAGACCCTAACTACCTCCAAGCGCCCCTCGACGTCCCTTTAGTCCTTATCTACCCTAAACCCTAAACCTTAAGCCCTAAACCAGAAATAGTAGTTTCCATTCTCTTTTCCATTATCCTTACATAACCTTATATTATATGCTAAATTATGCCCCTAAGGAAGAGCACTTGTTCAGGGTTTGCCTTCCTCCCGGCGGAGCTCCCGAAACTCGCGAACCTCGGGCCCTCCGGTGCCTTTGCTGCGGCTGCCTCAACAGCTGCCCGGCTGAGGTTTAGGGTGTGGGGTTTAGGGCTAAGCGATTTAGGGTTTGGGGATTTAGGTTTTAAGGTTTGGGGTTTCAGGGTTTAGGGTTTAGGGGGAAGAAGTTTCTAACATAGGGCACCCCAACAGAAACACCCAAATTGAGGGTTCTAGGACTTGGGGTTCGGGGTTTTAGGATGTAGGATTTCTGCAGTTTGGCTTTGATGAAGAAGGTTTGGGGTTTTGGGATTTGAGATTTAGGATATTGGGATGCGGGTTGAGGATTTATATGTTTAGAAACTTAGGGTGTAGGATTTTGGTGTAGGGTTTTGGGTTGGGCTTCAGGATTTAGGGTGTGCTTAGTATGCGCCCTTAACCCTGGGATCCTTTTATACCTACTATATACCCTATATGTACCCTTAAGGGTCCCCAAACAGGCCTAAGGGCCCATATTAGGGGCTCATACTTCTAACCGCTGAATTACTCAGAATAAGGCCCCCCCCAAAGTATAGGTTAGGAGGACCCCCCACCCTGTAATAGTGGCATAATAGGAATATAAGAGGACCCTAATATGGTTACTAGTATCCCTTATAGTCACCATTACTGGGTCGGGGGGTCCACCTAAAGTAACGCAGTATAGTATAGACTCTTCGAGATGGTAGTTTAATCCCCTCCCACAGTGCTGTGGGTTTCGAAGCCCTTTTCGGTCCTTGGAGGTTCCCTACATCCCTACACATGCACCGAAAACATTATCTACAAAAAATACCGATAAAAGCCTCAACCTGATGTATGACTACAAAGCCTACAACGAAAACCCCATGGGCCCCTCGTAAGCCCCAATTCTTGCAACGATACGCTTGAAGCCCAACCCTAAAGCCTAATCCCTGAACCTAAACCCTAGTCCCTCCTAAGCCCTAAGCCCCAAACCCTAAACTCTAGTCTAGGTCTTGATCAGCCCTGAGCCTTAATCCCTTAGCCCGGAGCCCTCGACCCTTAGACCTCAAGAATTCGCCTGAATCCCTGTAAACCTTCAAACGAGCGTGAAGCACGGAGATAGGATGCTGTATGTCACTCCTTCTCTCTTTTGGGCCTTGGGGTTGCGGGGTTCTGATGCTCCAATTTCCTGTGCCCTGAACCTTAAAACCCAGAAACAACCTCTAAACCTTTACCCAATTTCCTGTCCGCGGAATTCTAAACCCTAGAAACCCCTACGTACTGAAGCCTTATAAGACTTGAATACGAAAGTAGATCTAGTAAGGGATATATAACCCCAACAGTGGAAAAGAAGATGGAAAATGAAATGGAAGCCCTAAGTAACAGTAATGATAGTAATAGTATTACCTCCTACCCTAAACCTTGAACCTCTAGTAATAGTATTACCTACTACCCTGAACCCTAAACCTTTGGGATCCATCCGAGGCGGGAGGCCGAAGCGGTCGGCGTCTCAGCGCGCGATCTCTCTGCTTCTTTATCCTGAAGATGGGTAACCCAGACCCCATTAGGGTTTAGGGGTCTTGGGGTTTAGGGTTTAGGGCTCGCCTTAATAGGGATTATATGACCCCTATTATATAGGAGTTGTATAGGAACAATGGAAAAGCAAATGGAAACTACTGTTTAGGGTTTAGGGCTTAGAGGGTAATGTAGACCCCTGATTAATAAACCCGCTCCACTTAATAGGGATTTTATAATGGGGATCCTACTATTGAGGCCTTTAAAAGGACGTTTTTTTTTATCATGGGTCTACATTGTAGAACTCTGTGTGTCACCAAATTCCGCTTCATTTTGGTGTACAGGATTTAGAGCCCAGAGTTAAGTATTTATAGCTACAGATTTCGCATTGAGTGCTTTGGGTTCAAGGTTTAGAGTATGAAGCTTGGATTTTGGATTCGGAGGTTTGGAATTTAGGGAAACCGGAAACCCTAAACCCTAAACCCCTAAACCCTAAGGATTGGGATTGAGGGTTGAGGATATAGAGGGGAAGTTCCGGGCGAGATACGAAAGCTTTTCAAACATGGATGTACGGGTTTCCCAAAATAAGGGGTACCATTTTTGGGGTTAGTGTTTAGGGTTTAGGGTTCCCATAATAAGCAAGATAGTATATTGGGGTCTGTTTTGGGGTCCCCCCATGTGGCAAGTAGAGCATCGTAGGCTTCAGCAGCTTCCTTGAGGCCAGGGATTCCAGGTCCGTGACATGGGGTCTAGAGAGTCTAGAGTGAGATGGGGCATGGGTGCGCAGTCTACGAGTTTCACGGCGCGACTCAGGTATATGGTAGTTTCCCAAAAAGGCTCACCAATATACACCCCAAGATCGTATAATCCTTATCATGGGGACCCAAAAGGGACCCGTAATTGCGGGAACGCCCTATGCAGGGATCATGTAGGGGTTAGGGACAGTGCCTCAATATTGTGCAGAAATAAAAAAAAAAGCTGCAACGCAGACTGGTGTTATTCGGGATTACGTAGGTGGCTTATTCCATAGCTTCCATAAATAGGGGGAGCCCAATCGAGACCCCAGTATTAAAGTCCTTGTTTCAGGGGCCCCAAACAGGTACCCCTACTTTGGGGAAGCTAGCATGTTTGTAACTCTTCAAAAATACCTTGACCCAAAACAGCAACAAGGTAGGTTCCGTTGTGGGTTTGGATCTCCCTTTGGGGCAGCGCATTCCCCCATGACTCCTTCTTTACAAGAACCTTTAAGACAAACCCTCAAACCCTAAACCCCTAAACCCTAAACCCTAATGCCTGAGACCTAAGATGCTGTAGGTATGGGGATCCTTAAGGGGGGCCCTGAGATGGGGGACCCATAATTAAGCCTTTTTAAGACCTCCTAAGGCTCCCTAAGGTCCCAAAAGGTCTTGTAGTATGGTGCCCCCTTACATGGGGCCCCCTTAGGGCTTCCATAATGTAGGTAGGGATGGTTTGGGTGCAATGCAGAACCCTCGGGACTGAGGAAAAGTGTCTCCATGCTCTTCCTTAAGGGTTACATAGGGGTAGAATATAATTAGGGTAATATAGGTTTATGTAGGGATACTGGAAAACAAAAATGGAAACTAATATTTAGGGCTTAGGGTTTATTAATTGTCGGGTTTAGGGTTCCCCTACCATCTCGCCATTGCAGAAATACTGCTACTCCACCCTGGGTCAAAAGGGTTATTTGAGGCTAACTAGGTCTACTCTCCCTCAAAGGGAATTGTATTCCCAACGAATTGTCCACTAATTACAAGGAAATTCAGGAATTACAACCTCGACTTGTGTGGACGATGCCGTGGATCCATTTGGGCTTAGTGCGGGGGGGTGGGTGTACGATTTTGGGATGAGGATTCAGACAAACTTGGCAGGCTAAATCCTGAAACTTCTAAGCCCGGGCTCCGTCCTCTGGTCGGATGTTCAGTACCTTTGGTAGTTACGAGTGGCTTCAGGTTTTAGTTTTTTGGGCAATGAAAAAATGTTATAGGCATAGACTACATATTCCCTGCAGAATCCACCTTAGGTTTCCCTGTAAACACGCACAGTTTGGGGAATAGGGCTTGTAAGGCTTTAGAGCCCTAAACCCCGAAACCTCAGCCTTCTAAACCTCAACCCAAATCTGGGCTTCAAAGCCCCAAAATCCTGACCCTCAACCCTTGTACCCTAAACCCTTCAACCCTTAACCCTACAAACCCTTAAACCCTTCAAACCCCTAAACCCGTCAAACCCCTAAGCCCTTAAACCCTAAACCCTAAACCGCGTTGCAAGGCCCACATTTTCGTCACCATTCTGCGGTCGCACTGGCAGGATGAGGTTGGGTGAGGGATTTTCGGGTTTGGGGGTCAGGGATTTAGGGTTTAGGGGTAAGGGGTTTAGGTTGCGGGGTATAGGGTTTAGGGATTAAGGGATTTAGGGTTTAGGGTTCAGGGTTCAAATGGTTTTGAATGCCTTTCGGTGCAATCAGAATGTACGGTGCCGTATGGAAGCAGATTAGGCATTTCTCAAAGTGATATCTGTATCAACTGTAATAATGCGAGTATGTATATAAGTAGTAGTAATAATAGTAATTGTAATAATAAGAGTAACAGTAAAACGAATACTAATAGTATGAGTAATCGGAATAGTCATCATCTATCATTTAAAACCCCAAGCCAAGGGCCCACCTGTCCTATTGCTGTTTGATGGAGAGTAATGGTGCAGGCCATTACTTTGTTGATGCTGAAGATCACGCAGTTCTCCTGTGACGGCCTTACAGGATACGGGACCCTGTTGGGTAGTGGTTGCCTGGGGATGCGTAGGATACATGGTAAGGGTTTCGGGCGAGGGCGTTGGGGTCTAGGTTTGAGGGCTTGTACAGCACGTACAGCAGTGTCAGTCGACCTGTTCCTGAAGTCAGGTCTTCTAAGGTATAACCACTACTCCTACAATGATCTTGAATAACTCGCGCATGTTGGATGAGAAAGAGTCCTGAAGAAGACTCAGTGTACCCCCTACGCCAGCATGGCCTATACCTAATCTGGATCTGGCGTTTGTTGCAATGGCGTGTTTATTTTCAGGCGTGGGACCCTGGCTCTTGACTTGCAGAATTGTTACTACAGTTTTGTTGTGTCCTCTATCAGTCCTGCGATAGTCAACATCAGGAACGGTCCTGCGTTTACGGTTTGCGGTTTAATTACCCTGAACCCTAAACCCTAAACCGCATTTTGGGAGGGGACAGTTTTCAACGAAAGGCCTCATTTAAGACAGCGTTTAGGCCGACGTGGCTGGCAAACCTTAAACGCCAAAAGCCCCAATGCGCTCAAAACCCTATAGTCCCCCTTAAGTAGATAGAGTATGGGGTATATGCGGATCTTATTAATACCCAAATCCATATTCTACCTACTTACGGGGAACTAGACTTACATTCTAGAAGTATAACATCCAAAGAGCCAACACCTTGAGCCCTCAATCCTGGATCCTCTGCCGTAAACCTCCAACCAAGCCCCAAAGCTTGAACCCTAAACCCTAAATCCCTAAATTTCAAAATCCCCAAACCTCAAAACCCAAATCCCTAAAGCCTACTTCCTAAATCTGCAGCCCTATGAGGCGAGCAGCCGGAGCTGTGCCGCCATCTTTTTGCCAACAACTCAGAGGGGAAGGAGTTTGCGGTTGCTTTTAGAGTTTGGGGTTTTTAGAGTTTGGGGTTTAGGTGTGCAAGCGGATCAAAGTAACCCTCA
>CAJNIZ010045304.1:161108-172533 GCA_905231905.1 Symbiodinium pilosum | reverse complement strand
ACACCAAGCTATGAAGCTTGCAAGGTGTTTGCGGTTTATAGGGTTAAGGGACCCAGAGTTCAGGATTTACGTTACGGAAGGTTCAGGATGTAGCACAAACCCTAAAGGGTCCAGGATACGATTAACATATGCATTGGATCGCTTATGAGGTCCAGGCAGGATGTAGTTCGGTAGAAGCGTAAACCACAACCAACATAGTTTAGAGGTCTACGTGAGGTCCCCCATACCATGACGATGCAAGGAAATAGGACCATAATATTCGCCATTATTCAGGCTTCTACAGTATGAATCCCTTATGGCTTAGGGATTCACGTGCGGTCATCTAGGTTCGGTCGTTTTGGGGAGCGTCCGAGTAACCAATAATCATATACTTTCCCAAAACTAGTACTACAACTACCATTCCCCAGCTGGACCCTTCCGCAAGCTGTAATTTATACTAGAGTTGTTCAATCACGGCGGGAATCGAGTAGCTATGCAAGAAATCTTGACGGAGAAGGAATGGAAGGACATCGTGCAACTAGCAGAAAATGTACCCTCTGCAGCCCGGAATTCCGAGAACCCTACACCAAAAAGACGCTGAACCATAAAGACACCGTGATACCCTAAATCTCGGTACCCTAAGCAACAAAAGCCCAACCCTAGACCCTAGACCATAGTAAAACCTCAAACCTTAAGCAGGACAAGCCTTAAGCCCTAAACCCTCAACCCTGAGATCTTTCAACCCAAGGCCCAGCATCTTTCTTCCGAGATCCGACGATTCCTCTGCCGGGCCGGCACAGGCACACAACATGATGTTGGGGTGTAGACAGCAGGAATGGACAAGAACATGGACACATTATGGGGCGTCAGGCTTTAAGCTGTAAATGGAGAATCACATGGAACAGAACATGGACGCTTGTGTGGAAACTGAGCTTCAATATGGGTTGATGGGGTTTAGGGTTAGTTTAGGGTTTAGATTTTGGAGTGTGAGGTTGTGGGTTTGGGACTCAGGGCAGTGTTCCTGGTTGCAAATCGGAGGGCGGAATGGTTCTTCTAGATGTGGCATATAGGATCGGAAAACAAAACGGACATTGCTAGGTTATTCAGAGTGTAGGAGTACAAAGCTTCCTCATACAATGCAGAATCAAACGGAAATGTGGAAAGCGAAATGGAAATTGAGTTTGTTAGGAATTCATTGGTGCACGGGCTCGATGCTGATAGTTTACGTTATGCTGACTTCTGGTTTCCAAGGGTTACAGTACCTGCCATTCCTTCCCATAACATACATCAGACCCAACAGGGGTCATTGATGGGTTTTCTACCAGAATCCTTTGTCAACATCATCTACCACCAAACTCTAAACCCCAAGCTTTGTAGCAGGACCTGTTTTGAGGGTCCTTGCCAAATGCCTAGTATGTTTAATGCGCCCGATAGAGATTAAAATACTCTTATCTTTGTTGGTTGTTTTGGAGTATGGTACATGAACGTGTATAACCTTACTTGGTTCAACCGCGAAAACACTGCTCCACCTCATGCAGTATAAGGTATTCTCGTTGGCAATGTGCTTTCTTTTCAGCATGCGTTGTACACGAGTTATCTTACCAGTGGGACGAAAATCGCAAACTCGACAATTACCATGTCCTTAAGATTGATAGGGTCGAGGAGGGTAGGCAGTTGCTAGTGAGTAGGTTTAGGGTTTCGGGCTCTTCGGGCTTCGGGTTAGCCTTGGGAGTGTTGGAAGGATCAAGCAGTATTAGGGACTAACAGGCTACCTAGCCCCCTACCCCAAGTAAGTCTGTCCGACTCGATTCTAACTAAGTACCCCGGTTTCCATCTGCCTCTTCATGTGAGTCTCCAACATTCTGAGCAAAGGGCAATTGATATCTAAACCATATACAATCTGATGTAACCCTGACCCCCTCTAACCCATACAATCACCCTATACAATCTTAAAAAACCCTGGATCCCCCCTGAAAGGCCCCCTCTTCAGTTTCCTTAAGCGCATATGCTACGTAGTTTCCATAATGGAATAGGGGGACTCCAATAAAGACCCCAAAATACAACCCACAAGTCTAACTCCGACATGCATTTTGCTACATTCATTCTACAAACAAAACCTAGGCTCTAGAACCTTCTTTGACGCCGACAGTCTTTTGATGTCGGCGGGTTCGGGCAACCTGGATGCCTGATGTAGAGGCCTAATAATAGCCAATATGATGGCCCTACATTTGTTGTGTAACTATCTCCCTTAAGCCTAAGCCCCTTAGAATTCAATTGGTAGTTAGTTAACCCCTTTCCCTAAAAGCTGCGCGCGCCTTTTTTCTAGGTGAAGTTGAGGAGGCGTGGTTCGAGGACACCCGGCAGGGTTTCAAACAAACATGGGAGACCAACCTTCAATGGGGTGGTTTATGGCTAGGGGTTTAGGGTTTAGGGGGAGACCAACCTTCAGTGGGGCTTATAGGGGTCATATAGGAGAAAAAGAAAAGAAACTGAACACTACTATAGTATATTAGGGTTATATTGGGGTTTGGGGTTATATAGGGACAACGGAAAAGAAAATGGAAACGACTATAATGGGTTATATAGGGATTATGGGTGTAGTTAGGGGCTGATGTCAATGAAAACGGTATAACAGGAATACACGAGGACCTTAAGCAAATCTGTGTTATCCCTTATAGCCACTATTACAGGGTAGGGGGTCCACCTAAGGGGTTTGGGTCAATTCCCCCTTACAGGTACTGTCCTTAAAGTGGGGGTTTTATTGCTAAGGGGGTTATTACAACTCCTATTGCCCATTGTGTTACAGTAACGTTCATTAAAGGCGGGGTTTATTATTAAGGGGCTATTGTAACTCCGATTGTCCATTGTGGTAAGTGCTACTGTGAGGGGGAATGATTCAACATAGGGATCTATGCTTAGATTATTTACCAGATTCGCCACCCCTTCCCCACTTTCCTTTTGGTGTAGTCTTTCCGTTCCCATTGAACAATTGAAACGAAACAGCCTAATATCACACATATCACGTTTGGGTGCTTAGGGAGTTATTAAGCCAATAGTTCGCGTAAGCCTTACGCTTATTGTTAGACATATTTACCCTTCAATTGTTCAAGCTCATACTGCAAAAAAAACAGTACAGTACAGCAATTAGCAAGTTTTGTTTGTGGTTCTATTACGTCTGGCACTATTTCAGCCTTACTGAAATGTTTATCTCTCATTTTCAGCCCTTGTCTCATATTAGTTCCTAGGTTGCTCATTTCATCTTCTGTAAAGGTGATAGATGTCACTACATGAACACTTTTTCGTTCTGTCGGTATATCACAGTATGTAAATACGGTATTGCACTCTTATTCTACTTAGCCTTAACATGTATAGAAACAGCTTTGAAAGAATGTACCTCTCCTGCCCCAGTGCTGATGTTGATGATGCGAGGAAGGCTATTAAGGACTACATAGAGGACAATCCGAGGGTTGACACTTTCAAAGACGATTTCGAAATTGCACCCTGGACCCCTAATCTATCTAAATCTAGACCCTAAACCCTAAGCCCTAAACCTTGAACCCTAAGCCCTAAACCCTAAATCCTAAGCCCTAAATCTTAAACCCTAAACCCTAAGCCCTAAACCCTAAGCCCTACACTCTACACCCTAGCCCTAATCCATCCGATCAGCGTGAAGGAGATGAGGAAGCGCACGGGCATGTCAATGAGGGGGCCAGGGCTCCAGCTTTGCAAACGGGTCTTCCTTAGGAGTTAGGCTTGGGGCGTAGGTTTTAGAGTTTAGGATTTAGAGTCTAGGCTATAGGGTTCAGGTTTCGAGGTTTTGCTCAGGGTTCCTTTGCCAACATCCCCCCTATACAACTGCTTCGAGGTTCTGCTTTAATCGCCCTTATGCAGGGCCAGTAAGAGTCAACATTTGGTAGTTTCCCAAAATCCGGGCACCGAAATATAGACCCCAAAATATTGTAATCCTTATTATGGGGCCCCCGAAAAGGTACCCCTAATGTTTGGAACCTCCGATTTCACAGCTGGGTTCCTGACAGACTCCTCTTCCATAGTGAGCCCTAACCCCTACCCTAATCTCTAGACCCTGAACCCTAGACCCTAAACCCTGGACCCTAAAGCCTAAACTCTAAACCTTAGACTCTCAACCCCGAACCTCCTAAACCTCTAAACCCTACACCTCTAAACCCCTAAAACCTAAGCCCTGAACATCCCTGAACCTTAAACCCCTAAACCCTAGAGGGGAACCTAGGCACAGAATAACAAGTCTCTTACAGCACGGTGTCGAAATCATTTTCAAGACCAGGCCATGTTGGGGTAGCTTTCGTGACGCATGGGAAAAGTCATCATAATTTGCCCAGGTCCAGGTTCCAACATAATATGTGTTCTAGTTCTGGCTCGTGTTTAAAAATTCTATCGCAGCAAGCTTGAGAGCTCCCATGCGCTACAAAAACAGACCACATAACCCTTGTTCCACAAGTGAGAAAGCTCAGAACCTGACATGTGAGGTTGCCTTTCAATTGCGAATCGACCCTGAAACGTAAAACCCTGCTAAACCCGAAGCCACCTAAACAAAGGCTACATAACACAGAGGGCATAAGGTATGGGGTTGAATACGAACAAGGATTGGGGGATGTTATGAAATAGCTCTCAAAGCATGATGTCAAGTAGGAGGTAGTGCGACTGGTAGTTCTGTAAACTTCAGCCAGCCGGACTCATCCTGTCGGGTAGGTCCCTGACACGAACCTGCCTACATGATCTTGGGTTTGAAGTTGCTGCTTGCAATCAAGGAACTTGCGTTGAGTTGTCATACCTACAATGAAAGCCAGATTATGTACCGTATATCCTTGCGACGGTAGTTTGATTATGAAAACTTCTTAACCTAAACCCTACCCTAAACCCCATCACGTCGCTGATCTACTTGTATTTACCTGGACCCCGCAAAGTATGGAATGCTTGCAAAGTATGTCGAATGGTGGCCTGTGCAGGCGAGTTTAGTGGTATTGGGTTTAGGGTTCAGGGTTTACGGTTTAGGGACTGTTCAATTATTTTACCCACCTTGGGGTTTAGGTACCCTAAACCGCTGAACGCTAGAACCGGAGGTCGAGCAAAAGCACCGGCCGCTTCAAGAAGATGAAGGACGCAAGCTGCAAGGGTTGAAGCTTGCAGGGTTCAGAGTCCAAAACTCCTTAAATCCTGTTATTCAGGGGTTTAGGGGTCAGGGCTCAGGGCCCAAAATGGTAAGCCCTGCTGTTCAGGTGTCAGGGTTTAGGGTCAAAATGCATAATCCCTGCTATTCTACAAACCGTTGTGGGGAGATGTGGGGGCTTAATGGTAGGTACATGTGTACATCTACTATAGTCTAACTCCTCAAAAGGGGGTTATATACGGGATTATATATGTGAGTATAGTCGGGCTTGTTAAGAGGGATGCGCGGAGGCTCACATAATGTCACGAATGATTGGAGCTATTCTTCGGGTTCAAGGTGCCCTGAAGTACAAATGTACTGGAGAATATGCTTTCAAAGCAGAACCAGCGGAACATATGCAAGATATCTACGACACTTTGAGACCCATTTCCTACACTTTCAACCATTTACCCTACACCCTCAAGACCGATACCCCTCACTCCTCCAACACCCTAAGCCCTAAACCCTAAACCCTACAAAGTTTGGGGCTAAAATTTAATCATATGAAGGAGCTTGCCTTTGCTCGCGCTCGTGTTGCGAGCCCGGATTGTTTAGCGGTTTAGGGGTTCAGGGTTTAATAGGTTTTTAGGATTCAGGATTTAGGATTCTACGGTTGTAGGGCTTAGGTTTTTTAGGATTCAGGATTTAGGGTTTAGGGTTCTAGGGCTCTAGGGTTCTAGGGTTCTAGGGCTTAGGGTTCCAGGATTCAGGGTTATAGCGTTTCGGGTTCTAGGGATCTAGGAGTCAGGGTTCTAGGATTCCGGATTCTATAGAGTTTAGGGTTCTGGGGCTCCTCACGCTCTTCTGGGAAACTAGGACGAGTGATGATATTATCAATGGAACACCTGTTGCATCATCGATGAAGGTGCCTAAACTTCTGTAGTTTCTCGGACTTGGGGGCGCTCAGGATTTCTCAACAAGAGCCTATGCAGCCCCAAACCCGGGGCCCTGGGCCGTAGAACCCAATTCCGAAATCCAAAGCCCCAAACCCCCAACTCCAACATATACGAGGGTTGAGAACTTCAATGATCTGTCTAGAATCCGTCGAAATGCCCAGCTCTTGAGCGAAGATTGCACGTTGGGTGCTCATTAGGGAGTCTATGAGGATGAACGTCTCGCCCTAATATTCAACATCACCCCACTCCCAACTTGAGAGCATTTCTTTTAATCAGAGACGGTATTTTGCTTCATAGTCCCCTGCAAGTAGATAGAATATGGGGTATATGGGGATCTTATTATAGTATACCCAAAGCCATACTTAAGGGGGACTATAGGGTTTGGGGCTTACACCGGGAGATAGAAACAAGGAGGTGGTCGGATCATGGTTACCCCACCCCGAATGGTGGATTCACGTCGTAGAGACCTACAGCCAAAAGCCCTAAAACAATGTGCCCCAAAGTTTAAGTTGCAGGGGTTTAGGGTTTAGGGTTGGGGTTTAGGGTTGGGGTTTCGGGTTTAGGGTTTAGGCTAATTTTTAAAGCCGTAGGTGAACGGGGCCACAGATAGCCCCTAGTCTGATCTTTGTTCACGCTTTACAATATCATGGGTTCCCCTGTTTCCCCCCTCTAAACTATGGGTTTAGGGTTTAGGGTATCCCGGTAGGTCCCCCTTAATCAATTTGAGTAAGAACTAACTATCCTTAAATAACCTACATTAAGGGGGGGGAACCTAGGGGGGTAGCATAGAGGGGGGTAGTAGGGGAACCCATGAGAATAGGATTTAATTAGCCAGCTGCACCCCAAAGCCTGATGTTAATTAGGATGTTATTCAAAAGGGCTTCTGTATACCCTGTTCTTGAGACGCCCAGAACCTAAACCCTATATAGATCCTAAACCCTAAGACCTAGACCAGGAACCCTAAATCCCAAAACCCAAACTCTAAACCTTAAAACCCTAAACCCCTAAACCCTAAACCCCTAAACCCTAAATATTAGTTTCCATGTTTTCTCCATTATCCGTATATAACCCATATACATACCCCATAAAAACCCCATATAACCACTATAATCCCTGTAGCTTCCGCTTTCTTTCCCATTATCCGAATACAACCGCAAAGATTCTGATTTTTCGAGGTGGCGACGAGCATTGCCTTGGCGGAGTCCAGCACTTCGGCTTTGCGTTGAGGATGCTGTTTAGACTTTCGGGGTTTAGGGGTTTAAGAGCTTAGGGTTTTAGGGGTTTAGGGTTTAGGGGTGTAGAGTTGTAGGGTTTTGGATGTAGGTTCTGACGCCTGCCAAAGTTTTCATGATAATCGTAGCAAAGAGACTTCCCCACAGCGTAGTGAGTTTGGGATCTTGGAAATACTGCTGGGGGTTGTTCTTCTACCGTTTGAGCCGCACCTCAGCGGCAGATGGGGTACTCCCAGGCAATCTTTCAAGGCTGCTCTCTGTTAGACTGAAGCGACGTTAAGCCAAAAGGGCCCCGCAAGGACTAGTGTCAGTTTTGAAGCGAGAAAGAGTACGGGGATCTGTATCTTTATCAGGAGAAGCCGTTTGCCAGAATCAGAATACTCTCGTCATCCATATGGTAGTTTGCAGAAGTACGGGGTTATAAAAAAAGACCCCACTTACGATGATCCTCGAAAAGCCAGGGACCCCTGAATTCCGGAACCCTCCCATATGGTTCGCAGCTGCTTCTGCGCACCCTAAACCTTAAACCCCTCTTGAAACTTTAGCTCATAGAAACCTACATGCTCAACCCGTGTCCAAACATGAAACCTGACACCCGTAGTAAAAAAAGAATAACAACAGTATTTGTAACAATAGCAGAACTACCTAAACCCCAAAAGTATGTAAAATCATAGCCCTAAACCCATAATAAGAGCCGTAAAGGCCCATTATTTCTCTACGTTTGGGGTCCAGGTAGTGTCAAGGCCAAGCACCCAAAGAGCGAAATTTAGAACGCGACGTGATGCCTTCCTGCGGCTCCCCCGAGCAGGTAGAACACTGGCCTTCTTGACAAAGAGCTGTAATTAGTCCAAACTCCTTCAGGGGGGTTATATAGAAGATTCATACTCAATATAGGGGAGCACTATAGGGCGTTTTAAGGGGGATACTAGGAGTTTAGATTATAGCTCAATGTTCAAGGGGCTGTTATAGAAGAATGGCCTCCTTGACTATGTTCAAGGGTTTTGGGCAATGAAAGAACGATGGCCTTCTTGGCTCTGTTCGAGGGTTGTGGGCAATCATTTGAGCCATGTTGGGGATTCAGGTTGTATGCCCGCCTGACCAGTTTCGCAAAAATTTGGTAAGTCATGACGAAGACCTAAACCCTAAAAGCATGTAAGATAATAGCCCTAAACTTTAGGCCCTAAACCCAAAATGATAGCCATAAAGGCCATGAGTTTAGCTACTTTTGGAGTCCAGAGACTCATGAAGCAGCGTATGAGGTAATCTGTGGCTTCATGGCTTTGATGAGTAGATACTGCGAGGCTGCTTAAGGAACAAAGTGCTCTTATGATTCGGCCCTTTGAGCCCCGGATAGTGAAATAGGGATAAGGGAAAAGAAAATGGAAACTACCGGGTTGTAGGGGTTATATAGGGATTATATAGGGACTATAGGGTATATGTTGGGGTTATATACGGATAATGGAAAAGAAATGGAAACTACTATACTATAGTATATTGGGCTTAGATATTGGGGTTCTATTGGGTATTCAAGCTGCTATGCAAGAAAGAGGTGTAAAGAGCAAACGATTACATCTGCTAGGGTTTATGGGATCTGGCATGCCTATGTCCGTGCACCCCCTGACACCCCCATCCCTAACCCATCCCAACCCCTTAACTCTAGAGCCTGCACCAAATGCCACGTAACCCAGAACTTCACTTACACGGTTTAGGATGTAGGGTAACTTTCAACCCCTAAACCTCGCCCTAACGTCCATTTAATCAGACTTGATGGGTGTACCCCCCAAAACTCCTTAAACTTATACTTTCAAACAACAAAATCTCCTACCAAGGGGAGTATACACAACACATTATCTGGTTCCTTATTGCCCCTAAACCCTAAGCCCCAGTAAGCAGAGGTAAGTTCAAGGAGACAAGCCCAGGTAGTTGGCAGCTTCTTTACACGCTGGCCGTCAACACTGCTGGCAAGCAAGGCTTCTCATGGTTTAGGGTTCAGGCATTTAGGGATTTGGGGGTTAAGGGTTTAGGNNCCCCCCCACCCCCCCCCCCCCCCCCGAATGCAATTCCCTCACGGGTTCCCCCTTGGCATTATGGAGTTAAGGGTTTAGGAACTGGGGTGTGGGCTAAGGGTTGGGGTACAGGGTCTGGGATGTAGTGAAGTGCGTTTACACCAGGATTATTAGATTTTTAGGGGATGATTCTTATCAACCAATCAACCAGTCAAGGTTTGGGTTTACATTGTTCTTTTGTCTTGCTATTTCTGTTTTCATTCCTCATGACATGGCCACGCAACTGTGGCTCATGCAGGACTTAGTGCATCACTACTACTCGCACCATGCCTCCTACTACTGAGGCCCGTGAAGCCCTTGAGCACTACTACACCCCCAGAGCCCTAAGACCCTAAATTCTAAAGCATTCAAGACACCGGGCTTGGAGGCACGATGAACCCGCAAAGAGCGTCAAAGACTCTCAACTGTGTCTTTTCTGAAGGGAGTATTGCGGTCCTGAAGATCCCTCTATATCTACAAGCCCTAAAGTCTACATAGCCCAATCTCGTTGAATTTAAGCCCTAGATTGCCCTATACTACCTAAGCCCTAAACCCTAGGTAACCCACCTAAACCTCATAGAACCTCAAATATCCCTCTAGTGTAGTTTCCCAGAATAGGGGACCCTAATATAGACCCAAAATACTAGAATCCTCATTATAGTAACCTCCCCACATGTACCCCTAATTTTGGCAAACCCTAAACCTTATAAATTCCGATAATATCCCTAGAAACCCCTGTATGTCCCCTATATAGCCTTTAAATGAAAGGTACCCTGCCCCTGTATTGCCGCAAGAGGCACCCTTCAACTGTGTTGCCAGGAGGTGGCCATCATGCTGGACATCTGGAGGCTGCGCCCCTGAACCTCTGGAAGCCCCTCTAAACCCCTAAACCCTTACCTCTAAACCCTAAAAACCAAAGTACTGTATTTTCGGGCTTAGGGTTAAGGATTGACAGTGGAAACGACATTGAGTCATTTAGACGATAGTATCGTTTGGGGCTTATGTAGGGCTTTGCAGAGGGGTAGGTTTGAACATATACTCCCCCTTTAAGTAGATAAAATATGGGTTTGGGTATATTATAATAAGATCCCCATATACTCCATATTCTATCTACTTAAGGGTGACTATTTTTTTTACTATCCTTACTCCCCTTATAACCTTTATAAAGCCACAACAATTCAATGTTTATAGGGCTCCTAAACCTACCCTAGAATGGAACATGTTTAAATTGAGACAGCGATATTGTTTAAGTCAAGCTTTAGGGGGTAGGGTTTGGAGTTCAGGGTTCGGCTGTAGGTGTTAGGGTGTTCCAGGAACGGAAAACCAAATGCAAAAGAACGTAGAACCGCAAGTGGAAACTGAGGAGTACGCAGAGATGTAGAGGAACCAAGCTATGCGAGGTTGGTTTCCTTTGTCGTGGAGTCGGGTGAGTTCCTTAGGTGTAGTAGTTGTGTATATTACATTGGATGTCCGATTTGGGGAGCCATAACTTTTTGGGGTTTCCTCTGTTCTCCTATTACAAGTACGTAAAAAATGCGTCTATAGTAGAAGTGCTAAGTGCCATGGTGTATAGTTCCCCTTGAGTAGATAGAAAATGGGGTATATTATAAAAAGATCCTCATATACCCCATATTCTATAGTAGCCCGGATACATTTGAGAATACCTTCAGTTGAGGCAGCCAAGCCGTGCTTGACATCGGGGGAAGGGCTTAGATAGAAAAATAAAAACAAAAAAAAACGCTCTTTAGTGTTTTGTGTGTTGGGTTTTGGGTCTTGGGTTTGGGGTTTAAGGTTTTGGGCTTAGGGTGTAGGGTTTTTGGTTTAGGGTTTAGGGTTTTAAGGCCACACTGCCAACCTTAACTTTGGATCACAGTAGGCTTTAGGCAATAGTCACGGCATGAGCAAGACTCCCCTACGGTATTTAACCCCTATAAGGAGTTTGTTTCGACTATAGCTCATATTGGTTTAGGGTTTAGGGCGCTAATCCCTAGACCTTAAACCTCAAACTACCCTAAATGATTCCCTCTGCCCCCTTGAAAGGGACCCATAGTACCCCCCTCCCCCACCCTACCCTAAACCCCTAAACCC
>CAJNIZ010045304.1:150046-161008 GCA_905231905.1 Symbiodinium pilosum | reverse complement strand
AACCCCCAAAACCCCTAAACCCTAACCCTACTACGGGGAAATTGGAGCTTTTAAATTCCCTCCAGGGGTTGGGACTGTAACCTCCACACCTCGGCGCACTCTGGTAGGGCCCCTTTTAAGCGGTTTTTTTATAGGTTAGATACTTGTTTAGGGGTTTTAGGGTTTATATAGGTTAGATACTGTTTAGGGTTTAGGGGTTTTAGGCTTTGAGATTTAGGGTTTAGGGTTTAGGGTTTAGGGGGGTTTATATAGGTTATAGGGGTTATATAGGGAGTATTCTGGGGTATATACAGGGATAATGGAAAAGAACATGGAAACTAATATTTAGGGTTTAGGGGTTTTGGGGTTTGAGGTTTTGGGTTGAGGGTTTACGATTTCCAGTGGTTGTGCAAATGGTATAGGGTGCTGGTTGGGAGTTTTCAGCAGCTTTGTATGAGTTGTTCGTTTTGGTTTTGCCGCATGCAATTTGTAGGTACCTTGATCTTTCGGCCTGGATTTTTGCAGGATGTCGAAATCCGCAGCGTTGTGCGTAGCAATCCACTCGCCCAATGTAAGACCCCCCCCCCACCTCCCTGAACATGACAACTCCAAACGCCTCTACTTTTGTAATTACTTTTCGCGTGGTTGTAACATATTGGATGCTCCTGGACTCGTCCCATGTAGACTTCTTGATTTTCTCTTGTCTTGTCTGGAAGTTTGCACGCGCGAAGTCGCACAAGGTCGCCCGAGATTGCACGCAGGAGGTGCTTACGTATCACGAAAGCGCACTAATTCGCACGAAATCGCACGTCGCAGACCAGATTAGTCCAGACCATGTTAAGAGTTTTCCGACTTAACCGCCCGCAAAGGGGCCACGAACTGTTGGAACCACCATGCAGTGACACGTTGAACTTGCAATATTTAGCTTTGCACCGACCTTCGGGTTCCCTCTTTGTTGCACCTTTCTGCACCACCTGCCGCGGGCTGCCACGTTGTGAACAGAACGTTTATTTGTCCATATCAGGCTTATATAGGGGCCAAATCGGGAAACCTTTCAGGGTATGTCCTTAGGAGTATAACCTTAGAATTCTTGATGACGTAGGAATAGTAGCCCCACTCCAGTTATAACAAGCCTCCCTACAATGGCTCTAGGAGTTTTCTTTGTGTGGTGGTACCATGATGGGAATATATTTATTGTTGCCGAGCTGTGCGTTTGTCCAAGGGGCGATTAGCAGCAGGATCAGGCATTGCCGGAGTGGTGGTGTTCATGTCAATAAGAACCCTAAGGGTCCAAGGACCCAAAAAATAGACCTTTGTACTATAATATCAGCGGTATTTGGGCCCTAAAGCCCCATTGTTTAGGTCCTTGGACCCTTAGGGGAATGGTCCTACAAGAAGTAGCCGTGTCAGCAATCGTTTTTACATTGTGGTATACGTGGTGAAAGCTGTTCAAATTTCAATGTTGCACTTTGCGCGCGCGAAACATGTTCCTAACACCTTGGGGGAGCATCCACGTTCTGATGGTACGTTTATTCGTAGGAGTATCGGCGGTGGCTGTGGTAATGGTAGTGGCCGCGGCAGCGGAGGCCTCAAGGTCCTGACAGCGGTTGCAGGCTTGAACTGTTCAAGGTATTTTGGGTCAGACGGCGACTCCAACTTTCAAACAAAACATGGGCTGGAATCCAGCAATCCCACAGCTGAGATTTTTTTTAATTCTCCTCGCTGCCGTCCCTTTCATGTTGTGTATGTATGTCAAAACTAAAGCGCTGAGTTTTCCTGGTTAATTAGCCACAAACCCAAGTACTTGCAAAGTACATTTCTGGAGCCATGCCACAAAGTTTCCCATGTGCATACTTTGGGACCGCTATATTTTATATTAAGGTTTAGCGTAGTGTGGCCTTTAGGGAAACGAAGAAGAGCACGGTAGAGCTTGTAGAGAATTCGAGCGCTAAACCCCTTCACCTCAATCCCTGAGTTGTAAAGCTTGAGCCCAAATCAATCTAGGCTAACCGCTGTATCATGCTAGTTACGATGTCATGTCCACTTTTTTGTCCATATGATGTCCCATCCTCCTGCTACGCACAAGACAACCAGTAATATTCGTACTTCCCTTTTCATCTTCGTCTTCTTTCCAACTGAGTGACATTTGGGGACCTCGGGTGTAGTTTGCTGTGATCAACATAATGATTTAATGAAGCTGCAAGTGGCTGTTTCCATAAACAAGGGGCCCCAATCTAGGCCCCAAAATACTCTGGACCGCCAAAGCAGGACCCATAATTTTGGGACCCCCAAGTATGTTGTGTGAAAAACCCCTGAAGAGAGTTCAGCTAAATTTCAAGTCATTGGAGGCGCATCCCAATTACGTGAAGGACGCTGCGAAGTGCATTCATCAGGTGGGGGTCCTTGTGGCTTGATTATGATTTAGGGTTGAGGGTTTAAGGGTAGGGCGTACCCTCCTCCAAATTAACACGGGAGCCCAAAAGGGGCCTATGAAGGCTTCTTTTGTTCAGGTGGGGACTGTATCAAGTTTCACGTTTGTTTGGGAATGGCGACAGAAAATGTTCCCCCTCCCTACCCAGGCCCTCCTCCTACCTTCTATAAAGGTCTAAGTACCCGCTATCAGGGGCCATATCTCCCCAAATACGGGCACTAGGAAGCTCTTTGTACATAATGGCATTATTTTGGGATGTTTGATTCAAAAGGGTGACAGGGGGTTACTAGGGTAAGGCGAGTATTTGGCCCGCGGTAATTAGATTAGGTCCTTTTCAAGAGTTATAGCCAGTAACCGTAACGTATTTAAAGGGACCTTAAAGATATACTGTGTGAGCTATAGTTTACAGTCCTTAAACATGGATATATAGTGGGTTAGGGTATAGGGTTCAGGGTTTAAAGCATCTTGCTGCTCGGCGGTTGTAGGTAACATGTAGGAACGGCACCCCGAAACACCAGGGGTATGGGGGAGCGGCATTTCTTGCGACAGCACATCTCTCGCGCCCAACAAACCAAGAATTGGTGTGTTGGTTTTTTCTTCCCACCACTTGCTTCTGCAGGCATCCACCCAACTTTATTTCTTTTGGGGTTTCCGGCTGATGCCCTACACTCCCACTTCTTTTTTTTTCTGGAACAAAACAACAGGCCCGCCGCAAGCGGGGCCTCCCGGAGTTGAGGGCCTTCGCGATTCCGCTGCTGCAGGGGCCTTGGCCCGGGGTCTCCGGAGCATCGGAGGGTGCTCGGGAGCCTGAGCTCCTGCCTCGGCACCTATAGAGTGCAGCTCACGCTCTTCATAAGTCTTCATACGTGCACTGTCGCGCTTTTAATGGTGGGAGCGGCTGTCGGGTGTAGTTCTGGGTCCAGGCATTTAAGCAGCATGCCTGGGTGGAAATCTAGGGTTTAGGGAGGCTTCCGAAGTGCCTCAGGTATAGTTGCAGCTTGGATAGAGGATGATAGAGGCACAGGTATGATTCGGTGTAATTACCTTGGGCCTTCAAATCGGATTTTGGATTTATTTGTTTTTCGAATAATTATGGTACATTTTGTCCTGGGTGAATATTTCATATCACGGTCTTGTAATCTATAAGTGTATATACGCGGAATGTGTAATGATAGGATTGTGTACCCTAAGCCTTGAACACCTAAATCCAAAAACGAGGGAAGGGTTTGTGAGATAACAGTGCATTGGGCTGTAGAAGTCAAAACGTGTACGTTTCTTGGTTCCACGTGAGCATTCGCGCACCCTAAACCCTAAGCTCTAATCCCTACACTCCAGATCCTCAACTGTAAACTCTAAGCCGAGGCCTACAACTTAAACTCGAGACCCTAAGCCTCATCATTCAAATTCTAAAACAACTCTACCTAAACCCCCAGAGTAGGTCAAACAACGGCCCAACATCTTTAAAACAACCCAAACGGCTATCATTCCACAGACGTCTAGGATGTAGGTGAACCCTCATGCAGAGTCAAATGGACAGGACCCAGGCCTTCAAAGTTGAAATTTGCAAAAGAAAAAAGTTTGGAGTTTGTGGCTTGGCGTTTAGAGTCCAACCCTAAACCATAAACCGCGGGGATTCTGGTGTTGCATTTATTAGGTGGCCCCCCACCCAGTACTAGTGACTACCAGGGATAATGGCGACTATATTGATCTTATACCGCTATTACAGACAGGGTGGGGGTCCTGCTAATTCATAACAGTAGCAATAGTTATAATAGTAATGACAGTAACAATTATAATAGTAGTAATAACAGTAATAATAGTAATAATAATAATAGAGGTCGGGTCTACGGTTTATAGCCCCCTATTTGTGATGGGGTCTGCGGCTCGACGAGCCTACATGAGCCATAGTCTAAACTCCTTCAAGGGGGTTATATAGGGGATTATATATGGGACTATAATAGGGGTTATTAAGGGGGATACTAGGAGTTTAGACTATGGCTCACATAGGTGAATGAAAAAAGGCTTCAAGTTTGCGCACACGCATTTCTGCTGGAAGTTAGTAGGGAATCTGGGAAGAGAATCCTTGTATAGGCATTTAGCATTTCTTACGGGAGGTTAAAAGGGAAAAAAGGAACATATTACATAGGGATTGTAGGCATTAGTTTCCTTTATTCCTTGCTAACCACAAGAAAGATTTCCAGGTGGATACGTTTGAAGACGCGTATGGCCCCTCCGAAAATGACCGCCTGGGTGCCGAAATGGCTGTTGCTACTTTAGGTGGACACCCCACACGGGAATAATATGGGGTCCTCTTATCTTCCTGTTATACCACTATTAAAGGGTGGGGGATCCTCCTAAGGACTACTTTGCTTGCTAACGGTTACTAGGGAAGGGAGGAAAGGAGTCCCGTTCTTTCACATTCCACCATGCCCTACTGACAACCAACATTACAGCATTAGACTTCTCATTCCAGAGACACAGGTGCTATTAGAATATGAGAGCCTCATGAGATGTTAGCAGAATGTGTTACCCGACAATCCCTACATCCCTGCGCTGCTTCAACGAATTTGTGAAAGGCATTAGCCACATGCCCTACGCGCTAAAGTCTAATCCCTACTAGCCTCTCCAGTTCCTGGTTGAGTTTGAGTTTAGAGAGTTTCGGACTTAGGGTTTTGGGCGTAGATTTTTGGATATGGTCCTTTTGAAAGACCCCCAAGGGGTACTAGATTGGAAGACGTCGAAAGCCCCTCATCCCTCCAAGGCACGTTGGGACCGTTATTATCATTACTAGTATTTCGTCATTCTCTTTATTCTCATTATTAGACTATTACTGTTACTATTTTTTGTTATTATCATTATTAATATTGCGCAGGCCTTCGAGGAAATGGAGCGGGATGGACGTCAGCGACTGGACTGAAGCATAGGTGTGTCAGGCTGTAGCAATTTCGTCACCTGCTTTCTAAGTTCTACAACCTCAACCCACCTCAATTTACATTTGCGGTGTATACAGGTTGCAACAGCCAGACGGGCTTGTCATTTCAGGCTTTGGAAATATCCAGAATTGGCCCGCACTTGGGTGTGGCTGACGGCTTTTTGCCTAAGTCCGGGAAAGCGCGTGCAGTTTCACTTGTCCCCAGTTACAGCTGCCGTGGACTATAGTTCATTTCGCAGAGATTGGCGCCTGTGGAATGCCAGTGTGCTCCGGCGTCCAGGGTCTTTGGGGTTGTTTGGTCTCCACACCCACAGCCTCCTTTGCAAGATTCCTGATTCCTGGTTTGGATGCAAAGCCTTGCGGAGTCTTGAAGGCCTATAGGCCCTGAAAAGCTATGTCCGTAGCCACCAGCTTAAAGTACATCACCCCAAGGCACGCATGAACAGAGTAACTTTGGTTAATGCACAACCTATTATATTCAGAACGTATCCGAACCACCAAGACCCTCCTCATACCGTAACTTAGGAACCGTGTACCCCTATTCGTACAAGGAGGGTCCTGGCAGATAGAAGAGGACTCTACCCGAAACCCTAAACCCCTAACTCCCTAAACCCTGAACCCTCAACCCTAAAACTGTCGAGGTGGATGCTCGCCGTTCAATACCTCGAGGTGGGGTACTTGGCTCGCGTGCTTTGAGTGTATAAAGAATACCTCATGTTGGTGTCCCTTATGGTCCAAGGACTCAAATAATGGGGTCCCTTTAAAGGGGGTTATAGGGGTCATATAGGGCTATGTAGGGTTCAGGGTTTAGGGTGTACAAAGATTTTTTTTCTGGGTGGTTTCCCCACAAAATAGGGTTACCTTTTTGGGGGTCTCAATACTAAAGATTATAGTGTTTTGGGGTCTAAAGAGGGGTCCCCCTCTTTTGGCGAACTGCCAGGTTAAAACATCTTTAAAAAATCCCGGCTGAGGGTTCCAAGGTCTCTAGGTGGTAGACGGAGGGGGGGGTTTTCAAAATTGTGGTCCCTTTTTGGGTACCCTAAATACTAGGTGCCGTATTATAATAGGGATCCGAAAAGGGACCATAATTTTGACAACCACCCTTATGTACTTACTTTTGGTCTTAGAGTGAATCGTATGCTTTGTTGGCTTGTTTGGAGTCCTAGGTCCTAGGTACACGCTTTCGTTGGCTGACTAGTGACTAGTGTTCTACAATCCCTTAATAACCCCTACAATACTCCCCTAGACAATCCCTAGATAATCCCTTTAAGGAGTTTAGACTCTAGTCCACATCTAAATCTGCAAACTGCAGGCGCAATTGAGGGTTGAGGGCAAACCCTTTGACACCCAATCCCTAAACCCTAAACCCTTTAAGAGGATTTGGGTGGGCCCGAGCCTCATCAAAAGGACCCTGAGGGTCATACCATAGTTATAAGCTGGGTTTAGGGTTCATAGGTTTAGGGCTTAGGGGTTTAAGGGTTTAGGGTTTATAGGTTTAGAGTTTAGGGGTTTAGGGTTTAGGGTTTGTGTGTGAGGGGGGTTGGGCCCCCCCTTGTCAACCTAGAAATCTTATCCCCACACCCAAAACCTTATCTCCAAACCCAAAAGGGTTAGTATGACCTATATAGTCCCGGCCGTTTATAACCCTAAAGTAGCAGATTCGTATCCAACACGTAGAACCACCTTGAAGGAAACCCCAAATACCAAACCTAGTCTGTACTCCCTTATGTACTCCCTATATTATAGCCCTTTGTAGCCCCTCTAACACCTTCAAACGGAAATCCCAAACCTCAAACCGTTTGTAAACTCCAGTACAAGCGCTCTACATAGCCCTATATAACCCTTACATACCCTTCGAAAAGCGGAACCCTATGATTCCCTAGCCTTAACCCCCCAAAGACTTAACCCCCCAAATCTTAAATCGCCCCTTAGCCCCAAGCCCCCTTAAAACCCAAACCCCAAAACCCCAAAAATCTTGAACTCAACCCCAGAAACCCCCCAAAACCCCCCTAAACCCTCAACCCCAAAGCCCCCAAATCCTCCAAAGCCCCCTAAACCGGTCGCCAGGCCATGCTTCTCTTCGACTTGGCTTCGCATGGCGAAGCCTTCGAAGCACAGGTCTGGGATCAGGGGTTCTATAGGGTTTATATAGTGGTTATATAGTGGTTACGTAGGCGTTATATAGGGGTTATATTGGGGTTATACAAGTGTTCTATAGGTGGTATATATCGTAGGTCCCACGGTCTCTAGGTGGTATATATAGTAGGTTCCCAAAATGAGGGAACCACCATGTAGGCCCCCAAATACTATGATCCTCATTATTGGGACCCCTAAAAAGGTACCCCTGATTTTGGGAAAACCCCATATAGTGGCTATATAGTGGCTACATAGTGGTTATATAGAAGTTATGCAGAGGCTTTATTGAGGTGATATAGGGGTCGTATAGGGGCTATATAGGGGTTCTATAGGGGTCTCTTGGGATAGAGCTTAGAGTTTAAGGGTCTAAAGGCTTAGGGTTTAGGGATATAAGGGTTTAAGGGTTTAGGGATTTACGCGTTTAGGGTCTAGGTTCCAATTTTAGGGATTAGGGTTTACCGTTTATGTTAAAGGCTGCAGGGGTACACAGGAGTTGTATAGGGCCATGTGGGGGTTATGTAGGGCCATATAGGCCTAGAGAGGGGTGAGGGGTTAGGGACTTAGAGTTTAGAGATTGGGGGTTAGGGGGTTAAAGGGTTTAAGGCTTCGGGGCTTGGGGCTGAGTCAAAAAATCCAGGTAAGCAGCTTTCTCCGTTGAAGCCTTATGTAGGCCTTGTACACGCCTGGTCTTACTGCCAGGACCTTCCTTGTACCCTTGAATTGGGGACATATGGTCCCTAATGGTGGGTACCTAGGCCCTAATGGAGGGTAGGAGGAGGGTCTAGGTGTAGAAGATTCATGTGAGGTTTTCGAAGAGGCTTTAGGTTCTTAGGGGTTTAGGGTTTAGGGCCTCGAGTTTCTTGGTCATGTACCGCATGACAATTTGCTAAGCCTGTGGGCCTTCTTAAGGTTTTCGGGTCTAAGCTTCTAATATCCTCCCCTAAATAATCAGTATAGTAGTCCCATATATATTTTACCTTATATAACCCCCTCTAAGGAGTGTCGACACAAATCCTAAACCCTAAACATTAAGTAATCCCCTCTAGAATCCCCCATATAACCAAACCCTAAACCCTAAACCCCTATTAAGGGGTTTCTTCCAGCCTGGAATCTGCAGGACCTTCTGCTTTTCTGCCACTCAAAAAAAGGGGGGGCTTAGCTCTGTTGAGGTTGAGTCCCCCGAATGTAGACACCTTTTGGGTTTTTATAGGGGTTATATAGGGGATATATAGGGATAATGGAAAAGAAAATGGAGACGATTTTAGGGTGTAATGTAGAGCCATGAGTAGTAAAACCCTAAACACTAAACCGCTTTTAAGGGCCTTATTCTTAGGGTCCCTGTTATAATCCCTGTCGAGGGAGGGTGGTTTATTAATCAGGTAATCAGGGGCCTACACTAGGGAATAAGGGAACATAATTCTTATCTAATCCCTATGTTTAGGATTTAGGGTTGAGGGGATATAGGAATACAATCCAGGTTAAGGGAGGGGGTTTATTAATCACGGGTTCACATTAAACCGTACAGTCCCATCTAGCATGCGAAACAGGCTAGTCTCGGATGAACTTGACTTTGTACTTTGCAGGACTTTGTTAGGGTTTAGGGTTTAGGGTTCTCCTGCTATTGCATTTGGTGGATTCCAGTGTCCGCGCTCCTGAGGCAGACCCTTGTGGATTTGGCTTCGTATGAACTATGATCTGAACTCCTTGAAAGTGGTCATATAAGGGATTACATATGGGACTACTATGGGGTTTTTTAAGGGGGATACTAGGAGGTTGGACCCTAAAGCCTAAACCCTTATTGGTTATTAAGGGCGATGCTAGGAGTTTAGATTCTGGCTCATACTAGGTTGAAAGGAAAAGCCCTTAACCCTATGCCCTAACCGCCAACCAACAACCCTAAACCCTAAACCCTACACCGTGTATAGTACCTTCATTCGATGGGTGGAAGGCCAAGAAAGGTGGAGCTGCCTTCCCCAGGCCTGCTGAGAGACTTGGTGTTCAGATCCCTAAAGCCCTCAACCCCTGAAGCCCTGAGGGTTCAGGGTTTTAGGGTACCGTCAATGCTTCTGCTGGTTGATGAGCAAGAAGGGGAACTTACTCATTATAGTAGTTTCCATTTCATTTTCCATTTTCTTTTCCATTTGATTCTCCATTATTGGGATATAATAATCCCCAATATTCCCATTATAGTAGTTTCCATTTTATTTTCCATTATCCCAATACAACCCGTTTTCCAACTCATAGAGGATCTCATGGCCGCCAGAACATTGGACAGCCAACGGGTTTGGGGTTTAGGGACCTTCTGCGGCTCCTTCTTGTATCTTCTTGTCTGCAGCTCCATTGGCTCCACTTGTTGCACTGACACCTGACTTTCCGCCTTGGGGGAATTGGCAGGGGCAACACGTCCCTTGCCGGCAATACCCATCTTGTATATACTCTGCGTTCCCTTGCCAGTGTCCAACTTCGCCGCAGGCGGCGCATGCTGAGGAACCTTTGAAAGTTGCTGAAAGTTGCCTCTCTTCAACGGAGCAGCGGGGTGCCGCTTTGTATTTGCGTTCCTTTTAGGGCTTAGATATATAAGCCCAGCATAACCCGAATCACCTACGCTATACTCCCAGTTTCCACTTAATTTTCAGTTTCTTCACCATTTGATTCTCCATAATCCTTATAACCCCTATATACCCCCTATATATCCCTTTTATAACCCCTATATAACCGCTATAACCCCTATAGCCTATAGTCTCCATTTTCTTTTCCATTATCCCAATATAACCCCTGTATTCCTATATATCCCTTACATGAGGTTTTAGAGTTGCAGAATTTCGGCCGTGTGCTCATCATCCTGCATACTCAGGATCTAGGTTACGCTTCTCGACAGGAAGCTAGGGTTCAGGGTTTAGGGGTTTAGGGTTTAGGGGATTAGTGTTTAGGGTTTAGAGTTTAGGGAACAAGACTGGAAATTGCGCACTATGTATCGTAATGAGACACTGCTCAATTTGCTCAGTTGAATTTTGCGGAAGTTTCCAAACACCCGTATTTGCTAACATAAGCGCAGATGTTCTATTGATTCAACCGGCTAGCCTACCCAGAGATATGTATGCGTAGCTATGTATACATACACATGCATGTATACGCATGTATACACATGTGCACCTATCGTTGTACCCGAAGCCCTTAACCCTAAACTCTAAAACACCTAAAGCCCTCAACCCTAAACTGCTGGTTCAGGGGGGACTGCAGATCATTCTGGCCGAGTTTCCTGATGGAAAGGCTTGCTGTCCTTGAGCTGATCTAGATACCGAAGAACTCAAGTTTTAAGCAGGTCTAGTGTTAAGGGGTTTAGTGTCTTAGCTGGGCAAATTATAGCGAGGTCACCCGAGGTCACCCGAAAATAGTGGAATTAACGACCCCGACCCGAGACTGAAACTAACCGACGACCTGACCCTTAATTTCTCAGGCTTTGTTAAAGTCAGGATTCTTCATC
>CAJNIZ010045304.1:114166-149946 GCA_905231905.1 Symbiodinium pilosum | reverse complement strand
AAGTCTGGTAGCACAGCTGGGCAAGTTGCCCGCAATCCCACTGGCCAAATCTGCCTTGAAATTAAGCAGATTTAACGACCCGATGCGACCCCCGAATTTAGCGAAATTAACGACCCGACCCGACCCGACCTACCCTTAATTTGCAGAACGAAACTATTATAATTTGCCCAGCTTAGGGTTTAGGGTTTTTGTGTGCAGGGTTACCATCATGGCGAAAATTAGCGTTTCGCAAACGTACCTCTAGGATCTCAACGCTCTAAACCCTAAACCCTACACCTTTGTCAGGTGTGTTCCACGCAGGTCTACAGGGACTTAGAAGAAAAATGCAACAGGTGTAACGGGGGGCTTGTACCTGGAGCCGTGTTGTACCCTTAAATAGGTGTATATGGTCGGTTGTCAAAATTATGGTCCCTTTTTGGGTACCCTAAATATTAGGTGCCGTAGTATAATGGGGATCCAAAAAGGGCCCATAATTTCGACAACCACCCATATGGTGCTTAAATTTGGGTATATCGAGGGTATGTGGAGGGTCTCGGCATTTAGGGAAGCTTCAGGTTTATGCCCTTTCCAGGGCCAGGTTCACAGTTGATGATTACGCATTTCGGTTGCAAAAGATTGTACTTTCAGGGGGGTGTATGGTAGTATAAGAACGTAATTTTTGTGTTGAGGCTACCAAGTCCACTGCTTGCCTGTTGCAAATCCATACACAATCCCAGCTTCGACTTAGGGATTTAATTAGGGCTTAGGGTTAAGGATCTGGATGTGCGGTTCGAAGTTGCGCACTTGGGGGCTGCTACTTGACGAAGCAAGGTTGTAGACCGCGAAGATGTTTGAAAGTGTCTGAACTTGCAGCTGTTACTGACTCATGTTGTTTTGGGTTTATCGTCCCCCTTAAGTAGATAGAATATGAGATATATGGGAATCTCATTATAATATACCCAAAGCTACATTCTATCTACTCAAGGGACACTATACAGGGTTTAGTGACTTTAGTGGTTTTGGGGTTTCTTTTTTTTGGGAGTTGGTTGCTAAGTGTAGCTCTGACAGCGAAATGGAAAAGCACACGCAAAATGAAATGGACATTCTTTTATAGAGTGGCTTATAGAGATTCGGGTTCTCCAAGTTAGGAGTGCCACTTGGGGAGTCCCAATAATTCATAGCAATAGGGATTTTGTTCTATTGGGGTCTATATTGGAGCTCCCTAATTAATGGAAACTTTTCCTCGTACTACTCCGCCCCAGCTTCTTTGAGGATAACTAGGGCTAGTGAAGGATGAAACCCATAACTAGAGAGCATGTGGATGTCAGTGCAGCAGGACCATGGCTCAGGGTTTACAGGGTTTAGGGTTCATAGGGTTGAAAGGTTTAGGTTTATAATGTTTACAAGGATCATAGGGCTTAAGGCTTAGGGCATATAGGGTTTGTGATGTTTGTATAGAAATCGGGTTCTGATGATAGCCCCGCTCTGCAACCTCAAACAAGTGGGACCGAAAAAATGCTGGGCCCCCAAGCAACCCTAAAAACCTTAATCCGGCGCGATGCCTTTCCTGACTTTATCCGTCTTGTGGGTCTGAGGGCAGGTTTGGGGACCAGGAGAGCAAGCCCTAAACCCTAAAACACTCTAAACCCTAAACCCTAAAACCCTAAACCCTAAAACCCTAAAACCCCTAAAACCCCTAAAACCCTAAACCCTAACACCCTAAAACCCCTAAAACCCCTAAAACCCTAAACCCTAAACCCTAAAACCCTAAAACCCTAAAACCCCTAAAACCCTAAACCCTAAAACCCTAAACCGCTGGGCCTCCAGGGAGTCCAGAGGCCCGGGGATGGCGAGGGTCAGCCTTCTCGGAAACTTATCTGAGTAGTCTCTTATATGGGGGGGTTATATAGGGGTTATATAGGGATAATGGAAAAGAAAATGGAAACTACTATTTAGGGTTTAGGGTCTGAACTCCTTAAAGGGGGGTTATCTAGGGGATTATATAGGGGACTACTATAGGGGTTATTAAGGGGGATACTAGGAGTTTAGACAGTGGCTCATATGGGGATACTATGGTACCCCAATAGAGGTTTAGGGGTTTAGGGGTTCAGGGGTTTAGGGGTTTTAGGGGTTTAGGGGTTTAGGGGTTTAGGGTTTAGGGGTTTCAGGGGTTTAGGGTTTAGGGTTTTTATTGGGGATACTATGGTACCCAAGATATAGGGTTTAGGGCCCCATAATGGAGAATCAAATGGAAAAGAAAATGGAAAATGAAATGGAAACTGGGATTATATAGGGGTTATTTGTGTAGTATTTTATATGGGGATACTATGGTACCCAATATAGAGTAACATTCTATCCTCCTTTTGGGGTATAGCATTTTATAGAAGGAATATAGTCTTACCAGGTTCAACCACCAAAAAACACTACTCATCTGGTTTTTTGGGGCAGTCTCAGAACCCTCAAGGGCCCCTGTTGGGGCTTAGCATTTCGCGCGTTCCAGGCAGGCAACCAAGCCAGCCTGAAGGTTGGCCTACCCGTTTTGAGGATTTTGGGAGTTTCCCAAAATTAGGGGTACCTACTATAATGGAGAATCAAATGGAAAAGAAAATGGAAAATGAAATGGAAACTGTGATTACATAGGGGATCATAGGGATTAGAGTTTCTTTTGGGGTCCCTATGATAAGGATTATAGTATATTTGGGTCTACACTAGAGCCCCCCTATTTAGAGAAATTACCATTTTGGGCCATCGCGAAATTCAGAGAGTCTGGGACCAGCGAGCCCCTCTCCCTTCTCGTGCGCGTTGATGCCGCCCGACCATGCCTGGAAGTAGCAATTGGGTGGCCTCAATCTTTGAACGCTAGCCCTGCACACCAGAGCAGCTTCCATCTTGTTTCGTATTTTCTCATTCATCATACACCGAACCAGCATGGAAATCCATATAGCACTCCTAAACCCCAAGCCTTCAATAAAGGGGCTGTCGTCTTGATAGGTTGCCAGACGAGTGGCCATTGGGAAAGAAGTCTTAAGGAATAAGGGGGGTTGTATTGGGTTCATAGAGGTTTCTAGAGGGTACAGGGTTTCTGTGGGGTGTGGGGATTAGGTAGGACATATGGTTCGGGCTTTAGTTAGGAAGTGGGTCGCCATAGTGTTAGCTGTCTGGAAAACAGCTTATTTGTTTAGGGTGTGTGTATGTATGTATATATATATATACGTGTATATATATATATAATGGTCAGAGCTCCTGTGCCCTGGGGGGTGGGGTAGGCAAACGCCACATGCTATAATCCTTGTAAAGTTCATACATTGCTCTTTGAGAAAATGTTAGTTTGGGGAATGGGAGGACATAGGGGGGGTCAAGAATACGGGTTAAAGAACTTGCTTTATCAAAATCCGAAAGCCATGCATTGGAGCAGCGCTACAAGCGCATACAATGTGGTCTGCAGTCAAGCGCGCGGTGCAGCCAACGGGTGCACGTACAGCGCATGCGGTGTGCGCATATCGCGCGTGTGTACGGTGCAAATGGGCGCGTGGGCGCGCGCGCACACGCGCCATATGCCACGTATGCTCGGTATGGTCGAACCGTATGCAACGTATGCGCGCCTCATGCCCGAACCAGGGCCAACATTGGCTGTTTTTCTTGTGAAATTTGGTGTCTTTTTAGCCGTGCTCGTTTCTGTCCATAAACACACTGTACACGCACCAGCCCGCACATGCCGTACGCATACGGTACCTGCACCATACCCTCGCTGTCACTGTACAGACACCATGCGCGCACCGCACGCCGTCATGCACGCATCCGCACAGCCGCAACAGCACCTGTACGCCCCAGTGTCCCAGTGCCCCACTGCGCGGCACATGCACGTATGGGATTCACATGGGTTACTTGCTAATTTGCATGGCTTTTGGGGGCCGGAGATAGGACCTGATAGAGCCACGAAACCGAATGCAATCAAGTGACATACAGTACACATACAGACACGCATCATGAGGCCTTTCCCCGCCACGATGTTCCCCACGATCCCCCCGTACACGCCTCACGTGGAGTTTCCCTTTAACTTGCTACGTTCTATGACCCCCCGCAACTCCCCCACGCCCCAAGCGGAGTCTCATGCGGAGTTTCTCCTTAGCTTGCTGCGCCCCAGGACCCGACACGATGCTTCAAACCTGCACACTCTTGCAGCACGTTTAGGAAAACACGTATGTATATAGACCGTCATACCCTGTAAAATGCGTCTCCAATCTTCGGAAGCCCCATGTAATGGCAGAGGGATGTTAGAAATTTCCCGCTGATGACTTCCAAGCGGTACAAATACGTGCGCCATCCTCCAGTGTTTGGCACCACCTGCCGTAATCCGAACAGCTACGAATACAAGTTTTAAGGTTACACTGCTAAAGGGTTATACCCTCGGGCGTGGTGGCCTTCTAAGTGGGGTTGCATTGCTTCCTTTATGTTGGAGATATTTATGATTGGGTTGTTAGCAGCTTTTGAATGGTGGGGTTGATTAGCAGGAGGATCAGACCCCGCAAGAGCGATGGTATACGCGGTTAAGGGTTAAGGGTTCAGGGGGGGCTGTAGGGGTCATAGGGTTGTATTGTTATTTACCCTCCTAGACGTCGCGCCAGCATCAGCAGTAGTAGTTGTAGTAGTCACGAAGGTGGCCGTGCATGGTCATCATCATGGTGGACATGTAGTCCTCGTCCAAACTTGCTGGCCTACTATCATTATTATTAAAAGTAGTTCTATCACTATTTTTAGTGCTTCTACTACTGCTGCTGCTGCTATCTGGGGCACGGACATTATCAGGGTTTGGGCATGGATGTTTTGGGCAGCGTGGGCGATGCGGAGAATCATGAAGCAAGATTGCGCCGGATACAAGTAAATCAAGGAGCCTTCCACACGGGGGGTACGGTTGCGCATGCCTCGTCAACTGCTGCTGCTACTACTATTGCTACTGCTACTGGTACTTCTACTTTTACTTCTACTTTTACTTTTACTTCTACTTCTACTTCTACTACTACTACTGCTACTACTACTACTGCTACTAATACTACTACTACTACTACTATTACTACTACTACTACTACTACTACTACTACGCGACTATGGCTGCTGCTACTGCTACTGCTACTGCTACTGCTACTGCTGCTGCTGCTGCTGCTGCTGCTGCTGTTGCCGCTATGGTAAACATGACGTTGAAGTTGTTCATTGCCGGGCGCTGCAGCGATAATGATAGTTAAATGACTCAGTTCAACGTGCACCGTCACCGCCGGCTCTTTAGACACGCAAATGATGTTTTGCAAGCACAAAATTTTACATGTATCTGTACCGCATCCAAGCCGTTCCGCACGGAATCAGCCGTGGTGGTGGTGATGGTGGTTGTGGAGGTGGTGGTGGTGACGGCGGCGGCAACGCCGGTACTAGTTGCAGTAGTAAAGTCATCCAAATTGTCACCGTGGTTGCACCCTGGAAATGTTGTAGGCGTTTTGTAAACGGCGACACTTCTGCGTTCGAGGCACGAAAAAGGGACCCGATGTCTGTGTCAGAACGGCTCGCATGATCATACGCGCATCATTGGATGGACGTTTTCCAGGAATCTTGGGCCTCGTTCGGGACAAACGACAAAAATTGCCATAATGGTATATGCCCCGTAAGATGGTGTATGGAAACTATTCAGAATTAAGTGTGGGGTTGAGTTGGCATTCAGTTGTTATGCGGACTTCAGTACAGCCCCAACTTCATTACGTTTATAATGCAATATCAAATGGCTATATAAAGCTTCCCGCACCCCAAAAACATCTGAGCCTTTCTAATTGTTTTGTGGTTGTGGCCTTGGCAAGCCAGTACAGTATTCAATATTTCGCAGCGTAGTGTTTAAATTTATTGAAAATGTGTCGGCCCAACAAGTGGATAGAGTCAAGATGGTTAGCTCATCATTGTACCATACTGTATCCCTTTTCATACAGCGTGCGTCCCTGAAATACATTTAAAGGGTGCAAATAGCTGAAGGGTAGAGCCTCGTGGTCCCAAACATTTCCGCGACACTTTGGGGGCCATAGGCCCAGGTCTTTATTAATTTGTTTTCGCATTTGAGGCTTCTGGTTTGGTAACAAGTTAAAAGCATGTGTCGATGGAGGTTTAGGGCTGGGTCCTAATTTGGATTTACGAGGACCTTTTTCACTGGAATCAATGTTGATGGTAGTATTGGCTAAAGAAAATAAGATGCCTCATGCAGCACCGATCTGATGAACAGGGTGGCAACTGGTGTTGGGTTGTAGGATCCGAGGTTGTTTGTTTTGGAATGATTCCACTTATTTTGGTTCGATGTGTGCTGTGAACCTCAGTACAATGATTCGAACGGCTTCTTGACTGCTGGCCATCCCGGCTCTTCCTCTGCGGCTAGTTAAAAAGGCAATCACGCCGCGACTTGAACCCTGGCAATCCAAAAGCTCTTACTCTCAACCAACCGCATTTTTCGTGTGTATACATCAGTGCAAATGTACACGTATCTCTATGTTCCCCTCGCATGATCATCATAGAGCCCCTTTGGTGCTTTTAGCCGAACTCCGCGTTCTGCCGCGCAGGTTGCAGAGGTCTACCCACTGATGGCAGCTCTCTTGCGTCATCACCGGAGGCCACCATTTCGCAACTTCCAAGAACTAGGGGTCGAAAGGGGCTTGCAATGGAGAAGTCCTGTCCCCCGCTATATGTGATATTCAACTCACGCGGTCCATCTCCGATGCAGCATCCTTTGAAGCCAGCGACATCCAAACAATGAAGCCACGAATTCAATTAGCAATAATGGTATTAATGGTAAGGCATATTGGGGTAAGGCTGAGCCGAAGAGCTCTGAGCTCAAGCGCCCGCAAGAGTCCTAAAGTCCTGCCTTCTGAACTCCACCCTAAACCCTCAACTATAAACAACATATTTTCCCAAACTTCTTTGCATAGAATCGTGCGGTTGGTTGGAGGGTTAGGGTTTTTATAATTTTATCACCACCAATTATTGCGAAACAACCAGGAACCCTAGACCCTAAAATATCCTAAACGCTATATCTTAACGCAAAACCTTAAACCCTATGTTTATCCTAAGACCTATGCCCGAAAACTTAAACCCTATATGTCAATGAAAACCCTAAGCCTTACGGGAGGAGAAAATGTCCGAAACAAACAAAAACATGAAACCTAAACCCTAAGCCCTAAACCATCCTTAGCCCTAAACCTGAATCTAAAACCTTAAATCCTAAACCCTGTACCCTAAGACCTCAACTTCTAAGCCCTAAAACCTATATCCTAAACCCGATAATAACCCCTATAGTAGTCCCTTATATTATCCCCTATATGACCTCCCTTTCAGGAGTTTAGACGTAAGAGCCTGCGGCTCAGTCCGCCGACCCAGAGGCGGAGAAAACACGAAAACCTAAACCCTAAACCTTGAGGGTTTTCAGCGGCTGGCACGAGACCAATAGGCGCAACAAGATTAGTCCAAGCTGGGCTGCCGGGACTCAGCAGCTTTGCTGTTTTCAGTTGCTACGTAGGAAATCAATTATTGTTGCAGGCGTGTCCAATCCTTGATGAGAGCCTGGCGTGGTGGGCACCTTGATCAGCATGCTCAGACTAGAATTTTGAGACCCGGCCGCACGGGTTTGAAGCGCGGGCCCTCAGGGGCCTAGAGTGTGGGTCGTCGAACGATCAGTTATGCGCAGAGAAGTCGCGGCGTCTAAAACGTAAACCTTAAACCTTGATGTTTCGACGCAACAAGATTAGTTCAAACTAGGCTGCGGGGACTACGGTCAGGAAATCAATCGGTGCAACAAGCCAGGTTTGCCGGGACGCCTTCATGCGGCCTGATGAGCATGCTCGGGCAGGCCGCAGCCTCACACCGACCTTGTGTGCCTGACACGATCACAACAAGCGGCTAGGCTGCCGGGATCCAGGTCCCAGGGGCTTGTGGGCCAGGGACCTTGGGACCCGGCCCACCAAGCACCGGGCCGAACCCAAATCTGAAAATATTTGAAAATCTCCTGGCTCAAGCCTGGCAAAAGGGTGGGTGTTGGCTGAAGCGGCTGCCTTACCCTACTCCCTAATCCCTAAACCCATAAACCCTAAACCCATAAACCCTAATCCCTAAACCCTCTATGCTGCCAGGGTCATCCCGGAAGCTCCGGAGCAACATGTGCAGTCGGACGAGGAGGAGGACGGATGCGGCCCATGATTTGCGGAGAGTTTATATATGGGGGTTTAGGTTTAGGGGTTAGGGTTTAGGGGTTTAGGGTTTAGGGGGTATAGTTTAAGGGTATTATAATGTAGGGGTATAGTTTAAGGGTATGAATAAGGGTATGATATAGGGTTGTATAGGGATAACGGAAACTACTGTTTAAGGTTGAGGGTTTAAGGTCAAGGGCCTAAGGCGCGGGGTCCAGGGTTTAGAGCTTCGGATTTTGGGTTTAGGGTTTTAGGGTTGACACGGAAAAAGGTTTAGGTTCGAGGGCTTAAAGTCTATCTAGCCTTTAGGGCTTCAGGTTCGGGATTTAGGATTTAGGGTTTCGAGCGCCTAGGAATAAATACGGGTATTATCCCATTAATGGAGAATCAGACGGAAAAATGGAAGGTGAAGTGCAAACTAGATTTATGTTGGGGTGTATAGGTCGCCCTATACCCTAAATCCTAAATCCTAAGCCCCTAAATCTTAAACCTTAAATCCTAAACCCTAAACCCAAAATCCTAAACCCTGAGCCCTAAGTAGGAGCTATGGTTTGGGAAGATTACTGCTCTACTTGCAGGTTCTCTTGATTTAGTAAGTCTACGTACAAAGAGAGGGGTTATAGGGCCTGTAACATGCATTTTAGGGTTTTGGGTTCAGGGTGCATAGACTTGCTATGTCAAAAGATCATCCAAGTAGATGTGCCGCCGATGCCTTGGAGAGAGAAACTGAGTGAGTGTTAAGAAGACAGGGAGATAGAAGATAATATTGAGATTTGGCTTGCAGGGATTAGAGGCCATGAGAGCAATATAGGATTTCCCGAAATCTTAAATCCTAAAAAGTAAGCCCTAAACCGTAAATCCTAAACCCTAAGCCCCAGACCTTAAAACGCGCTGCTTAGCGCCATTGCCTCAATGTCCGTTAAGGGCTGGTCCAGAGTCTGCCTGTACCCTATAGGATCTATATCAGCTATAGTCTAAACTCCGTCAACGGGGGTTATATAGGCAGATAGGTTTATGGTTTAGGTTTGGGATTTTGGGTTTAGGGTTAGGCGGTTATATATAGGGGAGTGCTATGGGGGTTGTGAAGGGGGATAGTGGGAATTTAGACTACAGGTCATATTCTGGGTTGCTGTTACGGGACTTACGCTGTAAGTTGTCGTAACAAGGAAAGCTCATTCTTTACTACATACCCAGAATATGGTAACTTGAATTCAGGTCCCTAAGAGCAACCCAGTATTTTGAAGGTTCCCCTAAACTCTAAAACTCTAGACCTTGTCTCACGAACCCTTCAAATGACGGGTTCCGCAGGGTCTTGGCAGGGTTGCTTCTCCCCAACTCCAGTTGGCCCCCTGGTACGGGCACAGTGGTTTCAACAGGGTTTGGGGTTTAGGGCTTAGGGTTTAGGGTGCCATTTGCAGTCCTCGGTGGTTGGGGGAGGGTAGTTTTTAGGTGGTTTAGTTCCTCCATTCATTTGTTTCACTTGTGCAGCTGTGGCTTCCAGTGGAGGAGAGTATCCTCCTGCCTGGACTACTAGCATTTGTTCTTTGAATAAAGTCCTTCTGAAGCTACTGAATTTAGGCCGCTACATGGAATACATATTAATTTCAGGTCGCTACATAGAACACCCGAAGATACCCACACAAGTCCAACTTCCATTTGGTAGTTGCCCTAAATAGGGGGACCCAATATAGACCCCAAAATACTATATTAACCTTATTATGGGGACTCCCTTACCCATAATATGCGGAAACCCCATTTCACGTGCCGCCTTCTCGTTTCATTTGATTCTCCAAATGCAGGATCAGGGCTGGCTTAGGGTTGGTTTAGGGCCGCGGGATATGGGTGGTTGTCAAAATTATGGTCCCTTTTTGGGTCCCTATTATAATACGGCACCTAGTATTTAGGGTATCCAAAACAAGGACCATAATTTTGACAACCACCGATATGGATTTTTTAGGCTTAGGGTTGAGAGCTTCATGAATCTTGTTGGATTTTTTTTGGGGGGGGTAGGGCTTGCGAACCCGTAAGCCCTAAACCCCAAATCCAGACCCTGGTGATTCCGTAGCCCAGTCAGGCCGCTTAGAAGCAGTTGAGTGGGAGATTCTCAGAAGGAGCTCTAAATAACTCTTAGCAAGGACCCTCCCCAAGAATATGCCCTAAACCCTAGACCCTAAGCCCTAAACCCCAATCCACATCCAGCAGCCCCAAACCCTTTTTGGGTTTGCTTCTATGGAGAAATTGGCGAGCTGTTGATTGTTCATCGGCTTCTTAGCCCTTGGCACATCGAGTTCTGGAGCAACCCATGACTCCAGACCCTCCAAAACCCTAAGCCCAACAAGCCCTAAACCCTATAAACCCTTAACTCCTACACCCAAACTCCGTGAAGCCCACAACCCAAAATCCTATAGTCCCTAAACCCCGAACCCTTAAACCCCTAAACCTCTCAACTGCAACCGCTAAACCCTGAAGATTAACCCATACTCCCCTTTTGATCCTGAAGCCAAGTGGTTCCCAGCTGTAGTTCTTTTCACGCACTACTTCCTGTAGAAAATAGGATCATGTTTCCTTCCTTGCTTGGGTAAGCCCTAAGCCCTATAAGCCCCAAACCCTACAAACTGACAGTCCTATGAACACCTTAAGCCCTACAAAGCCCAAACCGAAGCCCTATCAACTCCACAGAACCTTAGGCCAAAAGCCATTGATTGCTTCAGCCATCTAGAGATTTCAGTTTACTATAAACAGCAAACACATCATGATGTAACCTGGCTTGCTGCCAGCCCTAAACCCCGAACCCTCAACGAAAAACCTAAATTGCTACAATAAGGAAACCCTAGAAGTTACTAGCCCAGCAATACTGACTTCGATGGATAGGACTGTTTTTGGAATCGGTATATATATCCTATGCACGGCTTAGGGTTTAGGGGTATGTATATACACATGCATATGCTGTACCACGATTGTGGTGGGAAGGGGATGAGAGAAGAAGGGCGGTTGTAGGAAGTTAGTAAACCCTAAAACCTAAAACCGTTATCTCCAGTCAAACACGTCTATGGCGCCTGGAAGGCTGAACGCTACAAGATGGTTTCTCAAAACTACGGGTACCATTTAAGCCTGGGGAGATATAGGGGTTATATATAGAGCTAAGGGGGTTTTGGGTTTTGGGTTTTTCAAAACCAGGGGTACCATGTTAGGGTCCTTACAATATAGACTACAGTATATTGGGCTCTGTACTGAGGTCCCCTTACTTGTGGAAATTACCACATACACTCTTTCCTGGCGCAGGGGCAATTGAAGTTCGGCCGCAGCGTATCCCTTCCGCGCCCGATCATCGAGAGGACATTCGGGTTTCTCCTGGTACCCTACACCCCTAAATCCAAAAACCCTGAACGCCGAAACCCTAACGCCTAAAGCCCTAAACCCTGAAACCCCAAAACCCTAAGACCCTGAAACCCTAAAACCCTAGTCCTTGTGGGACCCACAAAACCTAGATGTTGGTCCTTTAGGGGATGCGCGTTAAGGGGCTTAAGTGAGCCATAGTCTCACTCCATGAATGAGGGTTTAGGGCTTAGGTTTTGGGGCTCAAGGGGGGGTTATATAGGGGATGACGTAGGGGACTATCATAGGGGTTCTTAAGGGGGATGCCAGGAGCTTAGACTATAGCTCACAACCCTAAAGCTATATAACCCTATAATATGAGCCTCTACTAGTCTACATAGACCAAAGTTCAGGCGAGGCATAAGCTTTGCGCATTTAGCCGTTTTTTCGATTTGAGGGAGTTGAGATTCAGGACTTAGGTTCGGACAAAAATGAGGTTTGAGATAGTGTGGGAGTTAAGTGGTTAGGGTGTACCAGGAACCCTCAGCTACCTATTCAACCCTAAACTTTAAACCCTAAGCCCTAAAAAGTGTTCGCGTCCGATGTAGACGATACTTCGAGGGTCTAGGCAGGATGTAGAGTTTAGGGCCTTGAGCCGGGGCGCAGGATTTATACCTAAACCCTAAACCCTACACCCTACACCCGAAACCCTAAACCCTAAAAGTTAGAATGATTGCCTTTTTGGGGCTGTTTGAAGGGATTTCGGGCCATGTGTTTACCTACTTTGGGGGTGTAGGTAGGGATGTTTAGGGTTTAGGGTTTAGGGTAGGGATGTTTATAAGGGTTCCCTGCACCTTGAACCCTAAACCTAAACGTCTCTGGCTTCGGGTTGAGTCAGGGTAAACCAGCCGTCAAGAAGCAAGGTGGATCGGTCACTTTTCTCTCGCAAGTCAAGCAGAAGATGCCTGTAGGTTTAGCGGTTCTCGGAAGCCCCAGAATACTATGATCCTCATTATCAAGACCCCTAATTTTGGGATCCCTGCGCTCTATATATATATATATATCCGCATTTGACCCTATGATATAAACCCTATGTCCCACCACATTTTAACATCCGGCACGCATGTAGGCCTTCTTATAAACGCTAAACCCTTAACCCTAAGCCCCTAAACCCTGAACCCTTAACCCTTAAACCTTTAAACCTCAACCCTAAGCCCTTGACCCAATATTGTCAACCATAACCTAAAACTCCAAAATCCTAAACACTAAAACCTAACACCCTAAAACCCCATAACCTTCAGTTCTGAGAAAGGCCTGAGGACGAGGAAGAGGCCAAGAAGCCCAAGAAGCCGTTCAAGGCAAAGACAAGGCAGGACCGTTTGGTTTAGGGGGTTTAGGGTTTAGGGTTTATTATCCCCCTATAATGGAGAATCACATGGAAAAGAAAATGGAAAATGACATGGAAACTGGGATTCTAGGGTCGTTTATAAGAATATTTAGAAGGCAACACTGTTTTGCGGCTCACCTATACGAGATATTCGTAGGCATTGGGGTTTAGGGTCTGGGGTTAAGGGTTTGAGGGGTTAAGGGTTGAAAGGTTTAGGGGTTTAGGGTTTAGGGTTGACGAGGTACCCGAAGAGAAATGATACAGTTGGATGGCTATGGTGCGGATTCTTGTTGGGGGTATTTCCTCAGCCCAGTATTTGGAGACACTGCTAAAGAGTGAGGCATTTAGAACTCCCTTCGCTGTACAAATTCAGTTTTTCTCTCAGCACTCTTTACTTAACGTGCTGTTCCACATTCATGTGCTGACTTTGTCGTGTGTCGCTTTTTTCTAGGGGGCTTCTCATGATCGAGTATGCTGCGGCATCCATTTCGGGGTGTATACGCGCCTCATCGCATATAAAGTTCCTACATTCGGAGAAGGGGCATGGTAACAAAAAGACAGGAAGCGCCTTTCCGGTAACAACCTTTGTTCCCTTGTAGATGAACAACCGGACGGCTCTCCACAAAAAAGTTGCCTGGAGTCCTACCATCGTGATCTCCGGCAGTGCGTTACATCCCTAAACCCTAAACCCTAAACCCAGTAAGCTTCTCGCCCACTGTCGAAGACTTTTCGACCTGGCAGGGAACTTTGACCCCAAAAAACCACGGGGCTGAGCTGGCCAGGACATGGGGTTATGTAGGGGATTATATATATATATGTATAGACTTAAGAGGGGTGTGGGTTCAGGATCCTGATCAGAGTTTCAGGCCAGAATATTTGGGGGGTTCCACAAAAGTGGGGGGTCGCTTTTGGAGGGATCCCATAGATTAAGGGTTGAAATGTTTGGGGCTTTATTTTGGAGTCCCCTAATTTTTGGAAACTACCATGTTTCGTATTATTGTCATGAAAGTTACTGTCAGTGTTAATACTGGTGTTGGTGCTGTTGGTGGTGGTGGTCGTGGCGGCAGCGGTGGCGGTGGCGGTGGTGCTGGTGCTTGTGCTGCGGTTGCCATTGCTGCAAGAAAATCAGAGGTCCTACACGGTTTAGGATTTAGGGTTTGAGGTTCTCTGGAAGAAAGAAGAATAAGTCCTAAACCCGCAACTGCATATATAGTAGCTTGACTACAGTTTGGATATGCAAGAGAGGGGAGACTCCCAACATGTAATTGTCGACCTCCCCTCATACTTCTGAATCTGACTCTAAACCTTAAATCCCTTCAACTCGAAACTGGTAACTAAACCCTAAACCCCAAGCCCTAAACCCTATATCGCGATGTATGTCACTCTTGCCCTTTTTGGCGGCGGGATTCCTAAGGATAAGGATGATCATATGTCAATGTCGGGGTCTAGTTGGTGCCGGCCTGTTTCTGGCCTTTGGTTAGCTGGGAATGAAGGAATGGAAAAGAAAATGCCACTCATCATCCGCAACCCTAAACCCTAATCCCTAAACCCTAAGCCCTAAATCCTAAACCCTAAGCTCTAATCCCTGAGCCCTAAACTCTAATCCCTAAACCCTAAACCCTTGAAACCGCAGAGCGTAGACTTAGACCTTGAGCCCTGAAGTCAACATTCGAGATGCCGAACCCGTAGCCGCAGTAACTTACCGGTAGATAGTAGGGAAAGAGAATATTATAGAGTTTAGGGTTTAGGGTTTACGGATAGGGTTCAGGGTTAAGAGGTTTAGGGTTTAGGGGGATTATATAAGGTTTACAGCATGTTCTGTTTGGATCATATCGGGGTTATATAGGGGTTGCAGCATATATGACATAGGGACCACAGTAGTGCACTTGACCACCAGTAAGCTAATCTCTTAGTGCCCGATGAGGCCGGTGGCAAGACGACAGACGCTTCCGCAACCAGACTTGCTGGAGACTCAGAGACCCTAAGCCCTAAACCGCGCTACGGATTAGACTTTCGGACTTGGGGACCTCGCTCGTGAGAGCCTTGGAGGTCTTAGATTGCGTTTAACGGCGTGTTTACACTTCCGGGTAAGGGTTTGGAGTTTGGGGGATATGGTGGTGCAGGGTTTAGAGACAGGTAGGCGGGCTGCTTAGGGTTGAGGCTTTGTGGGTTGCGAGTCTATGGCGGCTGAGAGAGTTCAGGGTTTGGTGGTCAAACCCTAACGTTAAACCCTAAATCCTATGGAGTGCGCACATGTGGTCTCTCTAGGCACAGGCAGTTGTTTTGATTTTTTATTGCAGGCTTTGGATCTCGTGCGAAGATATCTGGTGTTCAAGATGCTTTCTCTTTTTTTTTCCTCTGCAGCACTCAAGGGAGCATGTGTGTAATCACAAGCTCCTGCTGATATGGTTTCAGGTGTTTAGCAGGCAATGGGGGAATGGCTCCCGACAATGTGGAGAGTTGTCTAAAAGTTGTGGCCCCGTTCTTGGCACCCCAAATATATTACAGGGCATACTATACAGCAGAGATAAAAGGGGACCATGGTCTTAACAACCATCCAGATAATCCCCAATAATGAGCCCTAAACACTCCATGCCTACACCCCTCGTTAACCAGCAGCAGGCATGGTTTTGGTCGATGGGTCCTTCTTTTGGATGTCTGCCTTCTTACCTTTTGCAACGGGATATCCTCCCAAGTCCAGGTATGCCTTAATTTTCATATTGTTTGAATGGATAATATTCGTACTAGTAATAGTGTTCGCGATGGGGATAGCATCAGGAACAGTATCAGTAATGGCAACGCACTTCTAAACCCGAAACCCCGAACCCATTCTTATCTTGAAGCTCAAGGCTTATCCCCTAAGCACCGAGCCCCAAACCCGAGACCGAGCCGTTCACGATGTTACCGCTTTACACGCTTCCCGCGAGAGTAGAACATGGATATGATGTGATTTCGCCACATTGGCGGGCCCCTGCAGGCCCTGAGGGATACATGGAGATTACAAGGGCCTACTTGGAGGGTCAGAGGGACTTAGTAAGTAGGTTAATAAGCCCTATAACCCATATAAAAAACCAAACTATCCCCATCATTAGGCCTACTTATTCAGTCCCCTGACCCTAAACCCTTAACCTAAACCTTAAATAATACATAACAGTCGTTTCCATTTTCTTTTCCATTAAGGTCCATTGGTTTTTTAAGTTTCAGGGAGCTATGAGGATCCCGCTTGGGACTTGGAAAAGGGGGGACCTCAAGGAGCTTTGGCCTATGGAGGTATTGGGATTTAGGGTTTAAGGTTCTTAGGGATCAGGGTTAAGGGTTTAGGGTTTAGGGTGTAGGGCTTAGGGTTTAGGGATTATGGTTTTATTTGGAGTCGGGTTTAGGGTTTGTGGCACATGGAGCTCTAAGTTAGTTGCGGGTCTCCCTTTTTTAAGCCCCCCCTGACGGCAACCTGCTGTACAGGGGAATTTGACTTTCGCAGAAAACTTGGGCCCTAAGTCTGAAACCAAAGGCCTAATTTTAAACTCTTCATATGCTGCCTCTTACTCGAAGGGTCAGGGGGACTGAGTAAGTTGGTTAATAACCCCTACTAACCACATAATAACCCAATCATCGTCATTTGTTTAAAATACTTACTGAGCCAGCATGAAACCCTAAACCCTAAACTCTACGCTCTAAACCCTGAACTCTAAACCCCCTAAAGCCTAAACCCTAAACCCCTAAACCCTAAACCAGACAAAGGCTTCCTTCAAATAACCATGGTAGCAGCGCGTTCCCCCCCCCCCCTCCCCCCTCCCCCCCACACCCTAAACCCTAAACCCTGAACACGACAGCGCTGCTAAGGCCCAAAGGGGTTCAGCGCTCAGGGTGCTGGGTGAGGATTCTGGGCACAGGGTTCTAACCCATCTTCCAGGGTTTAGGGTTTAGGGGTTTAGGGTTTAGGGCTTTGGGTTTAAGAGAAGGGTGCAGGACTTCGGGCTTAGGGGTGAGGGTCTAAGGTATTCTGAACCGCCTGAAGTCTTGGGATTTCTGAATTTGATCTAGAGTCCTTATCTTGGGGTACCTACCTACTTCCAGTAGTTGGAGAAGAGCTTCTAGACCAACTCCAGTATGATCCCTTCGCTCCCCCAAGCCCATCAGTTCCTTTAAATGTTGCAGCGTGGGTTCAGGTATTCTGGCTCTTAGGGACAGCTGTCCGGGGATCTTACATGGAGGTTCATCAAACCGGTCCCTCTATTCAACAAATCCTTGAGGGAGAACCCTATGAAGGGGACCCATAACTAAGGACTCCCTACGACCTCCCAATGGCCTCCTTAAAATCCTGCACCCTGAACCCTCCCCAAGGCCTCCTTAAGGCTCCCGAAGACTCTGTCTTCGACTACCCTGCACGGGTCCCATAGTGGAAACGGCTTCGGGTTTAAGGTTTAGGATTTAGGGTTGAGAGTTTAGGGTTTAGGGTTTAAAGTTGAGAGTTTCAGTAGGGCTCAGGCTAAGGCCAGCATAGATGTGACTTAGCCCCGAATGGGCCTCTCATAGGGGTTCTATCAGGGAAAGTTCCTCGTTCGCTCCTGCGTGCAGGACGTCAACATGGGAGTTTCCCAAAATTAGGGGTATCATTTTAGGGGCCGGAATAATAAGGACTATAGTATTTTGGGGTCTACATTGGGGTCCCCTTATTTTGGGAAACTACCACATGGCACATGTGGTGAAGCTTGTCTTCAAGGCATTTTGGCCTGTCAAGACCCCCCCTGCCATGCACATCAAGCATCATCTGCTTCCTTGCGCATACATAAGTTGTACAACGCAAGCGTGTTGCCAAGACTAAACTCCTTAAAGGGGGATTATATGGGGATTATATGGGGGACTACTATAGGGGATATTAAGGGGGATACTAGGAGTTTAGACTATAGCTCACATCAGGAAATGAGTCATTTGGGGAGGCCCCTCATCTCTGAACTCCGAGTCTGAAACCCATGCCCTAAAGCGTCTTCTAACAAGGGAACCCTGGGTGTACGGGTTTTATGGGGCCATATAGGGAGCTTAAACCCTAAACCCTAAGAAGTACATGGTGCAGGGTTTTCAGAAATTTGCGTAGCTATCCTGAAAGGACTCGCCTACAAGCAGTTGGACAGAATTGATGGCCATATTCGGGACAGTGTAAAGGGTTTAGGGTTTAGGGCCTAGGGTTTGGGGTTTAGGGTATAGGGTTTAGGGTTTAGGGTTTAGGGTAAACTATGCCTGTCCAACAACTCCCTAATCATAGAGGACTCAAGTTCTAAATCGCAAGCGCGTTGCTTGTTCTGAGGATTTCATCGGCGTCACAGACAGCTTGCTGGACAAGTTCAAGGCAAAGGGGCGGGTTGAGGGTTTAGGGCAGCATTTCATACTCAGAACACAAGCTTGTTTGGTGAAGTTGTTTGGAGACGCTTGGAGTGAACATCACAAAGGCTTTCACCATTACACAGGGCTCTGTCAGGCTTAAATTGCATTGGGCTTAACCAGCAAAACGTCGGCCCTGTATGCCTTCTAACTTCTGAACCCCAAACCCTAACTCATGTTTCTTTAAGGCAGAAAGCATTGCTCTCCACAGTGACAGGTGCATGGCTTCAGAGCGTCAGTTTTCCCCACGGCGCGGGTGTCTTTAAAACCCTATAGACCCTACACCTGTGAACCTAAAGCCCAAAACCCCAATATACCCTAAACTTTTACCTACACCTCAAAACTCCCTAAACCCTAAACCCTAAATCCTGAAGATAAGATATTCTTGAGGGCTGGTTTCTCACAAGTCCTCTTCTCTACTCCCTATTGGAAATCTGTCGAATTTCTGCGCAATCATCCTTAGCTTTCTGTAAGGTGGTTTAGGGTGTAGGGTGTACAATTTAGGGAGTATTTAGCTTAGATTGATCCTCGGCTGACCAGCTTTCCAAAATACCACACAACACTGTGCAAGGGAAGATCTTTCAATCTCCAAACCCCTAAGCCCAATTCCTACAAAGCCTGAATGAATGCTAAACCTTAACACCAAAACCCTAAACCCCAATGCTTAAACCTTTTCCTTGAACCCTAAACAAGGTAGCATTTTCGGGCAGTGAAGAAGTTGCCTTCATGTTCTACGGGGGAACCTAATCTTAAATGGGTGGTTGTCAAAATTATGGTCCTTTTTTTGGATCCCTATTATAATACAGCACCTCATATTTAACCCTAGAAGCCCAGTTACCTATATATTGGGTTCCTGTCCTTGAGCTCCTATATATTTTTATACTATCTGTAACCCAAGGACCTACTATATGGGTACCTGGGCTGCTAGGGTAAGGTACCCAAAAAAGGATCATAATTTTGACCACCACGCAAATGATGTTGGGAGCCTTTGGAGTGGGGTTTAGGGTTTAAGGGTTTGGGGTTTAGGTGGACCTCCCCACCCAGTAATAGTGACTCTAAGGGATCATAGGGATTATATTAGGGTCTTCTTATATTCTTATTATACCACTATTACAGGGTGGGGGGTCCTCCTAAGTTTGGGGTTTAGGGTGTCAATCCTAAACCCTAAACCCTACATCCGGATGATGTGTCGACCAGGCAACGTTCGCCAAAAGCAACGCGGTCACTGCCCTGTTGAGGTTGGACAGGGCTCAGATTTCGGGTTTAGGGTTTAGGGGTGTATAGTCTCCCTTAAGTAGATAGAATATTAGGGTTAAGTCATATTGGGATAGTGTAGAAGAAATGGAAACTACCATCTAGGGTGTAGGGTTTAGGGTTTATAGTCCCCCTTAAGTAGATGGAATAGGGTATATTATAATAAGTTCCCCATATACCCCATATTCTATCTACTTAAGGGGGACTACAAGAGTTTGGGGTTGTAGAGTTCTAAGGCTTTAGGTTTTTTTAGGGTTCAGGATTCCGGAATTTGGGGGTATGAGGGTTCAAGGGTTTTAGGGTTCGGGGATTTAGGATTTTGGGTTTCAGGGTTTCGGTAGGGAGGTAAGTGTTTTTCATGGGTGCAGCACCCTGCAGGCTCGAGATATGTCGGGCTTCCGAAATGAGTAGTATTTGATTTGGGGGTATTATGGTACCCAATATAGAGTAAGATTATATCCTCCTTTTGGGGTGTAGTATCTTATATAAGGAATTTATCTTACAAGGTTCAACCACAAAAAATGCTACTCCAAAGTCTTGGGCCTAGGGGGCACGCGACGCGAGGTGGGGGGGGGACTTATTTTCGGCCCAAAGGCTTGCGGGGAGTTTAGTGCTTGTTCAAAGGGTGGGTAAGTAGGGATTATCTTATGGGGATTTATACCTGAACCCCAAAGGTATTGAAAAAAATGGCCTTTATGGCTATTATTAGGGGTTTAGGGCTATTATTTCACATGCATTTGGGGTTTAGGTATGGATTATGACAATGCAGGGTTTCCAGCGGTGATATGCTGGTATGTAGAGTTCAGAGTCCCAAGAAGGGCCCAATCGGGAGGAGAAGCAAATGAAAAGAAATACGAGAATGCATGGGAAGCTGCGGCTACATACCAGGGATGTTATATATAGGAGCTTATACGGAAGGCTGCCAAGCATTGTGTTGGAATGGGGAATCAAATTTCAAATATATTTGGTGATTGAAATCAATGCTGGGCTTACATAGGGGGCTACTAGGGGGATTGCAATGTAGGGGAGGCTGAATAATTCCCTAGGTCCTAGATCGGTGTTCAAGTGTGGTATAAGGTAGCAAACATGCGCTCAAAGCACCGGTTCAAGTTGAAACGTTTCACACTGAATTCCCTAAAGTCTCAACCCTAAACTGAAATCACACCATTATCGTCACCGGTTGTTACGGGTGTGGGTACTACCCTCATCTCTACAGATCCCCTAGAAGAGTTGAGGGTTTAAGGTTGAGAGTCCTTCCATTTACTCCCAAACTTTTTCTGAAGGACCAGAAGGGTTTGGGGTTTAGGGATCTTGGGGTTTAGAGTTTAGGGATCTCTCCCTTCTTTGAAGGGTCCGGGGTAGTTGTGTGGGGAATCAGGCTCATGCTCACGATGGCAACAACGCATGTTGCAGTTTCAGTCCTGTTTTCAGTTTCTTAGACCACAATCTTTACATTCCTCATATAGCCCATATTAGGAGATGTCCCATGACCCCACCCATAATTGTTTCACATCTAGCTCGAAACCTCAACCCTACACCCTTACCCAAAACCCTAAACCCCAAATCCCTAAACCCAAAACCCTAAACCCAAAACCCTAAATCCTAAACCCAAAACCCTAAACCCTAAACCCTAAATCCCTAAACCCTTAACCGCGTGGCCCTATACTTCTAATCTCCCATCCCAGAACCTGACCTCTAAACCCTTACTTCCTTTAGGAGTTTAGGGTTTAGGGATTTGGGGCTTAGGGTTTAGGGTTGAGAATGCAGCTGCCAGTTCCTTCGTCGCGAATCCCCACATGGATGCCAAGCTCCAGGACACCAGGGTTTAGGGTTTAGGGTATGTACTTGGGAGTTACATGGGTAGTCAAAAGCCCGTATGAGGGTTGCAACCAGTTATGACTTGGAATTGCCTTACTTCGCGCCGACTATCCCTAAACCCCCCAACCCTAAGCCCTAAATGATCCATAAGGGAGTATTTAAGGGACTACTATAGGGCTTATTAAGGGGGATACTGGGAGTTTAGACTATGGCTCAAATGGAAATGGTACTTTCTATTTCCATTATCCTCTATATAACCCATAAACCCAAAACCCAAAACCCAAGACCCTAAACCCCTAAAACCCCTAAACCCATATGAATACCTGCAAAGGATGGTTGTAGGCGGCTGGGCAACTTCAATCACCACGAGTCCCCTGAAAAGGACCTGCCTAGGTGTCTATTGCAAGGGTCATGTTTGGGATTTTTCAAAAATCCTAAACCCAAGTTAAAGAGGAGATAGAGGCTCAAAGCTAGGAGTTAGGTCTTACGAGGGCTATTCATAGTCCTGCCGGGTCCCTTCGTCGTGGGTGCAAATGGAAATTACAGTGCCATGTTAACCTAAACCCTACCTGAACCCAAAAGTATGTAGAATGATGGCCTTTTGGGCCATTTTTGTGGGTTGTTGATTACTATTTTGCCTAGTTTGGGGGTCCAGGTAGACCCTAAACCCTGAAGCTGTCGCGAAATCCTAATTTTAATAAAGATTTGTTTGCCCCCCGTGAGTGCATGAGGGTGGCGGGACTACAAAGCACGTGCTAGCATTATAGTCCCCCTTAAGTAGATAAAAAATGGCGTATATGACGATATTCTATCTACTTATGGGGGACCCTAGACCCTACATCCTAAATTGTAGCCCATTTCCTTCTCCATTGTCACAATATAACCCCAAGACTCTTTCTACTTACGGGGGACTATACATTGGGAACATGCAGTGGCTACCATTGTACACATTGACCAGGATGAGAGGGAGATTGGCGGCTGGGTTGTTATAGCTTAGGATGACCCCCAGCATGTGATTGTGGTATAGTAGGAATAGAATAGGATCCTACGATAGTCCTTCTTCATCCCTAACAGTGACTATTACGGAGCTCCTGCTCAGTTATTGCTGTAATTTGGGCATCTGGTGCTTTGATTTGCAAAGCGGATGTCGGGTCGCACTCCTTTAACGCCTGAACCCTTAAACCTAAAACCCTGAACCCATAAAAGCTTAAACCTTAAACCTTTCATGATTAAGAAGGCCAAGGCCTAAACCCTACCGGAGCCTTAAAAGTATGTAAAGTAATGGCCTTTATGGCTGTTATTATGGGTTTAGGGCTATTATTTTGCATACTGTTGGGGTTTAGGTAAACCCTAGATCCATAAAAGCCTCGAAGCCCTAAACCCTAAATCCAACAAAGCCTATGTAAACCTTATCTTGCAGCCCCTCATGGAGGTTTTGAAACTTTCGCAGATCCTTACCGCCCAGTCGTCCGGAGTTTAGGGTTGAGGGTTTAGGGAGCTTAGGGGATTGTAGAGGGTTTAGGAGTTTTGGGTGTAAGGGTTTAGTGTTTAGGGTTTAGGGGTGTCAACCGTTTTGGACCCCTCAGCCCTCGTTATCCCCTTACCGAAATGGGGGTTTCCGACAAGTAGGAGTACCTTTCTGTGGTCCCTGTAGCAAGGACTATATTATATGTTAGGGTCCATTTTAGGGTCACCGTATGCAGGGGAAGTATCAAATGTCGGTGCATATGGTTCTCATGATTCCCGGGCCTGTGAAAGCCTGGTAGTTGGTAGCAAACGCGGTGTGGGGAACGGGTCGCTCTGTCACAATGCCTGGAATTACATGGAACATCTTTCAGTCACAGAATGGAGTCTTTTTCAATAAGTACATATAGTTTTCTTGATGGGGCCGTTTCGGGGTGCCAAGTTAAGGAGGTTTGGGGGAGTGTGAGCAACTGGAATTCGGGCTGCATAGGACCCCTCAACCCTAAACTTCCTAAACCCGTCAGACTTTGTTTATGTTGCATCTTCTCAAACCTCCGCCATCCAGGCTTTAGGGCCTTAGTCTCAGGTCTTAGAGTTTAGGGATTGGGGTTTAGGGTATAGGGTTTATGGGGCGTAAGGTTTAGGTTTAATGAACCGAAACCCTTACCCCAAATCTCAACAGTAGCAATTTATCCACAAGCCCTAAACGTAAACCCTGAGCTTGAAAGAAACCACATCTCCCCTTAAACCCTGAAACCCTAAGCCCCTAAACCCCTAAACCCCTAAACCTGAACAAAATAGTTTGTGGTTTCTTCAGGATGGGCTGCTGCGAGTGCTAGCAGACCTTCTCCAGGCCCTTGCAGAGTCGTTTTTTTGGATTTACCTGAACCCCAAAAGTAGGTAAAATGATGGAAAAGAAAATGGAAACTACGATATTATTTTGGATTTAGGAGGTTTAGGACCCCAAAAGTATGTACAATAATGGCCTTTATGGCTATTATTAGTGGTTTAGGGCTATTATTTTACATACTTTTGGGGGTTAGGATTGACGGCTTATTGTTAGGGTTGAGGGTTGAGGGTAGAGGGTTTAGGGGGTCAGGATTTAGGTTTTAGGGTTTATGGTTTGGTGGCTAAGTGGTATCTAGGGTAAGCGTTTGCAGTTGTTGTGTGGCTTAGAGGTTTTGAGGAGGTTTCTGGTAAAGGTGTTCCAGGTCTCAGGACTGTCTTAAAGCGGGCTGTCAAGGCTTTACATGGGCAATGAGCGCTTCTTTGGCAATGGTGTCCCTAAACCCTAAACCAATGTTTAGGGATGGCAGATTGGGACGTTCCGGATGGTACGGGGGTATTATTGTGAGACTCCAGATCCTAATCCTTAGGCGAATTCACCCGACACACCAGCTTTATCTGAAAAGCCTAAGCGTTACACTTGACCCTAAACCCCAAAAAAAACACAAAACCTCAAAACCTCAAACCCTTGACTTCAGGACAAATCGTGTGGTGCCATAGAGGCCGCACTGGAGTTCTCGCATTTTGGCCCTCAGCCCAGCCTGTCTGGTTGAACGGCTCCGTGAGCTTTTTTTTAGGTCAATCCCCCATACATAGGTTTAGGGTTTAGGGGTTTAGAGTTTAGGGCTTAGGGGGTTTATGGGTTTAGGTTTTAGGGTTCAGGGTTTACGGGTCATAGCTCCTTAGATTGGAATTTAAAGGTCCTGAGTATACTTACAAGAGTCCTAGACCCTAAACTTTTCAAAGACCATTGTCGCTCTTAGCACACAAAGTCTTACACGTGCCGACACCCGGGAAGGTATTTGGGGATTTCCCAAAGTTAGGGTTTAGGTTAGGTGTTAGGATTTAGGGTTTATCGTTTCCCTAAGTCAGGCTATCGTATTTTGGGGTCTATTTTGGGGTTCCCCAATCTAGGGAAACTACCATTTCTTGATGCCTCATCGGCAGTTTGCTGCAGGAGAAAGATCACTTATAGCCTCATAGCTTGGGTACTGGACCCCCTCAGTAACAGTTGTATAATAAGTATAATATGGTTATATATAGCCCTTAATAGGACCCCTAATACAGACTGTTACTGGGTAGGGGCAGTACCCAACTCATAGCCCAAAAAAAGAAACCCAGCCTCACCTGGACCCCAAAAGTAGGTAAAATGATTGCCTTTATGGCTGTTATTATGGGTTTAGGGCTATTATTTTACGTACTTCTGGGGTCTAGGTATAGCCCAAAAAAAGAAACCTCAGTCCTGAATCCTGCAAAAGCCACCGTCCACAGACACCAGCCTCGACAGGCCGTAGGTTAAAACATGCCCAATCCCTAAAGCCTACTCTCTAAGGTTAAGGGTTTAGGGTTAAGAGTTTAGGGAGTAGGGTTTAGGGCTCAGGGTCTTTAGGGTTTAGGGTCTTTTAGGGTTTAGGTTTGTACCCCTAGGGTTCTACCCCTGGGTTTTGAGGTCCGTTAAAGGGACTTTAGAGGACTACATTGGCTCATAGAATAAGGGCTTTATGATTGCCATATTGGGGAAACCCCTTAGGGGTACGACCTTAGGGGTACAACACCAGGACCCTTGATACTCCTTGAACCCACTCCGTTTAACCCTCAGTTTTCCAAAGCCATATGATTCCCTGAACTCTAAAGCCTAAACTCTAATCCCTAAACCCTAATCCCTAAACCCTAATCCCAATCCCTAGAGCCTAAGCCCTAAACCCTAAACCCTAACCCCTGTCCCTTAAAGATGGGCCCCTACCTGTTTCCTGGATCATCCCTTAACTTGGGTTTAGGGTTTAGGGTCTAGGGTTTAGGGTTTAGGTTTGTAAAGCTGTCTAGGGCATGTAACAAGTATACAGATATGTTCTATAAGGTCAGGGTATAGTCCCCCTTAAGTAGATAGAATATGGGGGATCTTATTCTGATATACCCAAAGCCATATTCTATCTACTTAAGGGGGACAATATGTAGATATGAACATGTGAGAACCCCTAGGCTGAGGGCCCATGCTAGGGGTCCATAGAAACCCTAAACCCCAAACCCCAAAATGCAGGTTTTCCACTAGGTAGAAGGTCAGGCTCAAGCGCAGCGGTGTCCACACGCCCTCTCCCCCCTACGCGCGTCAGACTCGGCATGGAGGCACTCTGCGTTTGAGGGTCCTGGCTGCCAGGCATTCAGTAGTTTTCGGGTAGAGGGCTCAGTTTTGTGTAGCGCGCTTGAAAGCCCAACCCTAGATCCTAGATTTCGAAACAGGCCCGCCATAATCCGAACTAAGCAGCCCACAAGATTCCTGTTTGCACTTCCGTAGGGTCAGGCTTTATGCAGGGTTTAGGATGTAGGGCCGTTTCTGTCGAAGTTTGGCTTGTGTCGTGTCGACAAGATTTTGCCAGTGCCCTTGCCTGTCTTGATGTTTACAGGGATTGGTTGCAACAGGTTTTGAATGCGGACTTCCCTTAATCCGTATAAACCATAAACCATCCTAAACCGTAAACCCTGAGGCCTAACCCACGCTCAGACTTCATTGTTTACAGGGCGCCACCTCTACCCTAGTCTCAAACCGTCAAAAAAAGTTGCCTCTCATCAGCTACGACCAATGCTACCGTCCACCCTGAACCCTACACCCTCGGTCCATGAAATCCTAAACCCCCACCCCTAAATGCCCCAAACCCACAAATCCAAAGCCCTGTGACCCGAAAACCCGAAATTCTTTTATACCCCATGAAAACTAAAGCCTTGAACCCTAAATCCTCCTAAAATCGCTAAACCCGATGAATCCTAAAGCCCTCAAAAAGGTAAACAAAAACACAAATATGTAACAGTATTAACACAAAATGTATGGTAATGCTTCTGGTAATAGCAACCCTGGACCCTATGAACGCGGAATCCCAAACCCCATGAACCCTAAACCCCAAGACCCAAAACCTAAACCCCAAACCCTAGACCCCAAACCCCAGAACCCCAAACCCCAAACCATAGACCCCAAACCCTCAGCCCTAAACCCTCAACCCTAAAAACCCTCAGCCCTAAACCCTCAACCCTAAAAACCCTCAACCCTAAAACCCTAAACCCTAAAACCCTAAACCCTAAAGCCCTAAAACCCTAAACCCTAAAACCCTAAACCCTAAAGCCTAAACCCCTATATAACCCCTTATAAACCCCTATATAATCCCAGCTTCCATTTCATTTTCCATTTTCTTTTCCATTTGATTCTCCATAACCCCGCCCTAAAACCCTAAAATCCGAAAACCCCTAAACCCCTAAACCCACTTAAAAAGGGGCTGCTGCGAGCTCCACCTGGCCTGGAGCCCCCACGGTAGGGCGACTCCGAGGGCAGCGCCTTGGCTCGGACGTGGAGTTGGGTTTAGAAAACGGGAGCTACGGGGATTATAGGGGTTATATAGGGCTTATACGGGGATTATGTAGGGATTATATAGGGGTTTTAGGGGGTTTAGAAGGGGATTATAGGGAGGTTATATAGGGATTATTATGGGTATATACAGGAATTATATGGGGATAATGGAAAAGCAAATGGAAACTAATATTTAGGGTTTAGGGTTTTTAGGTTTTTAGGATTTTAGGGTTTTAGGATTTTGGGTCGATTTTAGGATTTTGGGATTTTGGGATTTTAGGATTTTAGGGTTTTAGGATTTTAGGGTTAAGGATTTTAGGGTTGTAGGATTTCAGGAGTTTAGGGTTTTAGGATTTTAGGATTTTAGGGTTGTAGGATTTCAGGATTTTAGGGTTTTAGGATTCTAGAGTTGGAGGGTTTGAGGATTTTAGGGTTAAGGATTTTAGGACTTAAGGATTTGGGGGTTTGGGTTTTAAGGATTTAAGGGTTGAGGGTTTAAGGGTTTAAGGCTTAGGACTTAGAGTTTAGATTTTACAACCATGAGTTTGTCTAGGGTTTAGGACGCAGGATCGAGGATTTAGGACTAAGGGTTTAGGACTCGCGGTGTAGGGTTTAGGACTTAGGGCTTAGGGGTTGTTTAGGGAGGGAGAAGGATTTCGGGTTTAGGGTTTGGGGTCAGGATTTGATATTGGGGGCTTGGGCTTCGGGTGTAGGGTTTAGTGCTTTGGCGTTCGGGTCTTGGGTTTTGCGGAGGCTGTTCAGATTTTCCACGGGGCCATTTACTCCCCCAATGTAACATGGAACCCTACATAGGTCCCGGTTCGAAAGAACAGTAGTCATTGGTATGATCGCTCCTCTCTAGGTTTCCATGTCAGCTAGGCATTTTGCATTGAAGGGCTGCTATAGGGCGGTGGAGGATACTGTAAAAGCTGAATGTTTTCGAGAGTATTCCATGATATCCTTTCTATTAATACAAGTGATGCGTAAATTACACCAGAAGCCCGTGTTCAAGTAAAAAGGGCCCCTACATTCCATCCCCACTAGCCCTGTATATATCCAGTTTCCATCGCATTAACCATTTGATGGCTGACTGCCCTGTATCAACCAGAAGGATTAGTTTGGGCATGACCAGGTCTTTGACATTCTTCTTTTGGTTAACTGGGAACGGAGGGATGGAAAAGTAAATGGAAGTTACAATGATGGGTTCTATAGGGTTTAGGGCTTAGAAGGAATGGAAAAGTAAATGGAAAATACTGTAATGGGTCATATAGGGACTGCTATAGGGATTAGGGTTCGACATCCAAAAGTTTGATCGCGGGGTTTTGGTTCCTGCCAAATCAGCTTCCTGAAAGACTGATTCACAGATGCGGTAACGTTATCTCTGTATTCCTGTAGAATTTTTGCCCCTTGAGAAACACCCGCTCATAATGAAAAGCCTTCTGGGACACAATTGTAGTATAGTGCATAAACCCTAACCTCAAAACCCGAAACCCTAATCCGGACTACCTGAAGCCTGAAACCCTAAACCCCGAAACCCTAAATACTGGGTTGCTGTTAAGGAAATTAAATGACTATATTGGGGAAACCCTATTATTTACTATATATACCCATTATGGTAAACCCTAAACCCCTAAACCCCTAAAACCTTAACCCTAAACCCCTAAACCCTAAACCCTACATCCCCTAAACCCATTATGGTACCTTAATTTAAGTCCCTTAACAGCAACCCAGTAAAGCCCTCTAAACCCCTAATCCCTGTAGTTTCCATTTTCTTTTCCATTGTTCCTATATATCCCCTGTATAACCCCTTTAAAGGGACCTATAACCCCTTAAACCCTAAACCCTAAACCCCGAAACCCGAAACCCTAAACCCTAAACCCAAAATCCCCTAAGCCCTAAACCCTATATACCCATTATGGGTAACCTTAACTTTAAGTTCCTTAAACAGCAACCCAGTAAGCCCCTTTACCCCGAAACCCTAAATCCTAAACCCTACAAACCCTAAACCCTAAACCCCTAAACTCTAAACCCCTAAACCCCCACACCCTATATTATCCCCTTATAAGCCCCTATAGAACCCCCTATCCCGAGGCGTGGGACATCCACACTTCTGTCGTCGACCCTGCGCGCTCCGGATTGAAGCTTTTGGATGTTGAGTTTAGGGGTTTAGGGTTTAGGACTTGAGGGTTTGTGGGTTTTATGGGTTTAGGGTTTAGGGTTTATAGGTTTTATGGGTTTAGAGTTTGGATGTTGAGTTTAGGGCCTCAGGGTGTAGCATTGGTTTAGGGGTTTAGGGTTAGGGGACTTTAGGAGTTAAGGGTTTAGCATTTAGAGTTTAGGACTTAGGGATCCAAATAGCCCACTGTAGGTAATATGTACAGACTTTGGGGCCCAATGTAGGCATTATTTGTATACTTGGATCTTTAGGGTAGGACTTAAGGGTTTGGCATTTAGGGTATATGGATTTCGGGTTCTTGGGATTCAGGGTTTAGGGTTTATAGGTTTTATGGGTTTAGGGTTTCGGGTCCCTAGGATTCAGGGCCTTCAATTTAGGGATTGAGTTTGGGGTTGTTTGGGCTTTGTAGGTCTTGAAAGGGCTTTGGATTTTTCAAATTGCAGGCCTACCTAAACCCCAAAAGTATGTAAGCAATAGCTCTAAACCCAGAATAATAGCCATGAAGGCCATTCTTTTACCTACTTTTTGGGTCCAGGTAGGGCTGAAAAAAGGGGTGCTATACATCGGTTCCTGAAGATGGTGTGATTAGGTTTTTAGGGTTTAGGGGTTAAGGGGTTTGGGGTTTAGGGGTTTAGGGGTTGGAGGTTTGGGGGTTTAGGGGTTAAGGGTTTAGGGTTTTAGGGTTTGGGGTTTTAGGGCTTGTGAGTTGGGGTTTAGGGGTTTAGGGTTTGGGGTGTGGGGTTTAGGGTGGTATTTGGGGTTAAACGGATTCAGAAGAAAGATTAGTATAGTCTTAGGAAGCTGGAACGCACAAGGGGAACAGTCATTGGTTCTGCCAGAACTCTAAGGGTCCAAGGACCCAAATAATGGGTTTTTAGGGCCCAAATACCGTGAATATGATAGTAAAAACAATATTAGTTGGGTGCTTGGACCTTAGGGGAAGTTGCGACGTAGCTGGAGCTGTATCTACGTGGCCCTGATTTCAAGGCCGGATGATGCGTGGAGCGGACGCTCCAACAAAGTCTTTCCAATTCGTCTTTTGCCCGAACTTATTCGCTATCTAACAGTTGCGCCGCTGAAGCTTTAAGCTGCGCCCGGAGTCTTGTAAACCCAAACTCCCTCAACTCTAAATGCTAAAGTCTTAAAATCCGGTAAGCCGCAAGACGCCAGACCCGTACCGGAAACTTCCCATAAGCTGCGGCACCAGCCCTCTTAGGCCCAAAATGTGAGCCCTGTGACATTCTTTGGGTACTGCCTCCCCCAGTAACAGTCCATATTAGGGGTCTTATTAAGGGCTATATATAGCCATATTATACTTATTATCCAACTGTTACTGAGGGGGGGCAATACTGAACACATTCTATAGAAATCGAGTTTCCTTTGATTTTTTCAGGTGCGCCTGGCCCGTTCCGGCCATTGTTCCGAAGGCTCCAGCTGCAACTTTTGCCATGAGGCTGGGTGGGTTGCGGGATCAGGGTGTAGGGATTTGGGCTTTGGGTAATTTAGGGGCTTATATTGGGATGATGGAAAATGGAAACTACTATTTAGGGTTTAGGCTTGATTGTCCAAGGTCTCTCGTAAGTAGATAGAATATGGCTTTGGGTATATTTTCATAAGACCCCCCATATACCCCATATTCTATCTACTTAAAGGAACTCTAAGGGTTGAGGGATTCATTTGAAGGGTGTAGGCGTTTAGGGCTACCACAGGTTCTGGGGTACAGATGTTCTTACTGGGGGCTAGCAGGGAATAAGGGAGTATATATATATATAAAGGGATTACATAAGGATTTTTCCCCCTAAACCCTAAACCCAGAACCCCAACCCTATACTAACAACCACTACCTGGATCCCAAAAGTATGTAAAATAACAGCCCTAAACCCATAAATACAGCCCTAAAGGCCATTATTTTACATACTTTTGGGGCCCAGGTAAAGGGTTTTAGAGGCACAGGGAGTCAGAGGCTTAGAGGTTGGGGATCTCAGGCGTTGGCGAGTGAGGACTTGCCCCAAAAACCGTCTGAACCCGAAAGCCTGAGCCCTAGACATTGGAAACCCTAAACCCTAAACTCAACACCCTAAACCTTAAACCCGAAACTAGAAAACCCTAATCCCGAAACCCTAAACCCCAAACCTCAGGGTGTGGGATTTTTTGCATCTTGGTGCTCTGCCCTGCTGAAGCTTGCTGAGGGTTCAGGGTTCAGGGGGTTAGGTCCAGCTTTCGCTGACGGGTTTAGGGTTTAGGGGTTTATGGGTTTGGGGTTTAGAGTTTTAGGCTTCAGGGTTCGGAGTTTGAGGTTTAGGCTTCTACCCTCAAAGTGTATACGGGCAATGGTTCAGGATGCAACGCGGGTGGCAAGCATGGATGAATCGAGTTTTAAAACTCGCTCCGCTGATGCAGGATGCAGAAGCCGTTTACCGTCAAAGTTGTTGTGCCCCAGCATATCCGGCGCACTAAAGTCCGAGCGGCCCCAAAGTAAACCGTAAACCTGGACCACCATCCACAAGCGTACTCACCAACTCTTGAAAAGCCATCCTAATCAACCCTAAACCCTCAACCCCTAAACCCTAACACCCTAAACCCCTAAATACCCTGAGCCTACCTTTTAAATACCCCATACCTCTGTGTCTAAACCAACAAGGGGTTTATAAATCATGGGTTTACATTAAGCATCCCAGGGCAAGAAACCTCCCCCCAAGCCTTCACTGCTAAACGGTAACCCACCTGCCTCGAAGCCTTCAGGACCCAAACACTAAACCCCAAATCTCAAACCCTGAACACTACAGCCCAGACCCCAAACCCTAAACCCTAAAACCCCAAGCCCTAAATCCTAAATAGTAGTTTCCATGGTCTTTTCCATTAGCCTTAAATAACCCCAATATATTCTTTATTATATAGCCCCTATATAATCCCTAAACCCTATGTAACCCCTAAACCCTAAACCTTAAACCCTAAACCTTATATAACCCCTATATAAACCCTAAACCCTAACCCCTATGAACCCCTAACCCCTAAACCCTAAACCTTATACAACTCTAAACCTTAAACCCTAACCCCTAAACCCTAAACCTTATATAACCCCCATATAACCGCTTCAGCCCGCGAGGCGCATGAAGGTGCAGCGGCGAAGCCGGACAAGTCACAGCGTGAGCTGTTGCGGAAGATGAGTGAGGAGGTTTGGGTATTTGAGTTTAGGGTTTAGGGGTTGAGGGATTAGGGTATAGGGTTTGGGTTTAGGGGTTCAGGGATTAGGGTTTAGGGTTTAGGTTTAGGGGTTGAGGGATTAGGGTTTAGGGTTTTGGTGTTTTGTGTCTAGCGTGGGATACGAGATCTTGAGGGTTTAGGGTCTAGGGCTTCGGGTTTTGGGTTTTGGGTCGAAGTCGGCACTCACCACACTCCGCACATCAGATACAAAACAGCTCATAGGTCTGACAGTCCATGTATGGCCACTCTACTGGGAAGATTGTTGATAAGTGACAGCCTTTTGTGGCATTAAGCCCTACCCTAAACCCTAAACCCTAAGTCCTAAACCCTAAACCCCAAACCCCAAACTGTGATATTATCACGGTGATGACACACGCCACTTTGAAGGAACCTGTGCGTGCTCAGGGGAGTGCTTAGGGTTTGGCGTCTATTTGTTGGCTGGAGAAGAAGTTTAGGGTTTAGCGTTTAGGGCTTGGGGTTTAGGGTTTAGGGTTCGTAATGCCCTCAGAGGGCTTAAGCTCCATCTTCTTCAGGTCCATAGACTATATGGCGCAGGAGTATGACCCTTATATTCTGAGCCTAAAGCCTAGGCCCAAAACAGAAGCCCTAGACCTAAACCCTAAAGCCTGTATAGTGTACTGATTTTGTGTTTTTTTTGCATTCCCTGAACTCTCGATCGTAGTTCCCACTTTGTTTTTCATTCCCTACCCCTGAATCATGAACCTTATGTGTCCATATACATACGTGTGTGTATGTGTGTGTATACACATACATACACACACATATATGTATATATGCGTGTATATAATATGCATACCCATGCGCCTTGGGGGCAGGAGGCGCGGGCTATGCTGTTGCCGCACATCCGCCACTAAGCTGATATAGATTTCGGGTTCAGGGTTTAGGGTTGACGAATTGGCACGTAGGGTTTACACCCTAAACCCTAAACCGTGTGTAGGGGTAGGGTTTAGGGTTTAGGGTTTAGGGAACCGGGGTCTAAGGGTTCAATTTAGAGGCATGGGAAGTGCAAGTCCTGAACCCCTGAACTGGGGTTGCCGGGGTCCCCCACCTCTGAGCCCTTTAGAGGCCTTTAAGTTTGTACCTTTAACGTTTGTAACCCTAGGTTTGGGGTCCCAAATACCTGTACTAAGGGCCAGGTTTAGGGACCCAAACCCAAGGGTACAAAGCCTAAGGGTATAACGGAAAGCCGAAACACTAAACCCTGATATCTCGTCCCTCACTCCTTTGCACACAGAAATGAGGCCCAAAAATCCCTAAATTATTCGTTCTTTGAGAATGGCCTTGGTTTGACACCGTTGGAAGTATGGGACCTAGATGTTGGCCATAAGCCGTTTAAGGAGGGATTTGGAGGCCCCTGGGTGTATGAAAGGTACATTACATCACGATCTCAGGATGAAGGGCACATGGTGCACATGTCTTTACCCTACATTCATTCACAAGTAAATACCTTGATCCCCAGCTACGCCTCAGCCTTAGCACGGCGACCTAACCCCAAACCCATTCCAACATCCTAAGCAAGTCATACTTTGCTGTTTAGCAAGGATCTAGGTTTTAGGGTGTGCGCCACACCCAGCGCATTGCCCAAAGTCTCTCAGTGCTGATCCTGAGCTTTTGCCCTGCCAGGGTGGGAGAGAAAATTCATGTATAATCCTTTCCAGCTCATATGAGCTATGGTCTAAATTCCTTAGAACGGGTTATATATGGGATTGTATATGCGAGTATTACAGTTTTTTTTTAAAGGGGATGCTAGGAATTTAGATTATGGCTTATACAGACTACAAGGCGCCCGCCGTAGAGCCCAAAGCATGGGGCTGTTGTGGGCCCACACTTCTCGACATGTTGCCCTGACTGATGCCAAGGAGCAGGGTTTAGGGTTTAGGGTTGGGGTTTAGGGTTTAGGGTTTAGGGTTGGAGTTTAGGGTTTTAGGGTTTTAGGGTTTCAGGGTTTTGGGTGCACATTCCTTGAGGAAAGCACATCCCATTGTGAATGTGGCATAGAAGGCCCGCTCCTTGGCATCAGTGGTGGAAACATGTCAAAAACCCTAACCCCTATAACCCCTAAACCCTAAACCCTAAACCTTATAGAACCCCCATATCTACAAGGTTCCTGAAAATATTTTTTGATTTCTGTTACCTAGAATCCTAATATTTAGCTGAAATTATAATTTCTACTGGGGTTCCAAATCCCTTAGAGGTATGGGTCCTCAACAGTTGAATCTCTGGTCCAGACATGAAAGGCGAGGTTTGATAGATTGGACAAACCCAGAAGCTTTCGATCTACAAGCCATGCCTAAACCAAATCCTGGCGATGTAGAGACCTCAATGAAAGGACTGGATAACCCCACACGTGTAGCTTAACCAGAACTTAAGCAGAGAATAGAAATCAGACCCGCAAAATTAGAAGACACAAAGAGTTTAGGGTGTAAGGGTTTAGGAAGAGAGCAACTGGGTGCGACTTTACAGGGGAAGGATGGAGACGGCTGAGTCTGAGGACTGTGTGGGCAATTTCAAAAGGAGGAGCGGAACCCCGAGGGGGCGACGGTAGGAGGAGTTTGAGGAGAAAAAGTGGGATGAAAAAGCAAAACAAACACCATATGCAGACTACTTTATAGTCACTTTAGTTTTAAGGGATTCTATAGGGAGCTACTATAGTTACTATGATTTTCGGGGATTTAAAAGGAAGTTATAGGGTTCAAGGATTGGCTTTGCGCCGCCAGAAGGCTGAACCGATGCTAGGCTTACTCTAGAAGCCTAGGCCGAGGCATATGGGCGGATGTCAAAATTATGGTCCTTTGTTGGGTGCCCTAAGTATTAGGTGCCGTATTATAATGGGGACCCCAAAAAGGACCATAATTTTGACAACAACCCATATCAGGTTTTAAGTGCCAATGATATGATGGAACATCAAAATACGGAGGAAATTGGACACTGAAATGGAGAGCGGGGTATATATGTTGAGTTTTGTAGGGATAGGGATACTGACAAATATTGCCGTCCCACCTTCCTTGTACATCTTTTGAACTTTCTGGTATAGGTTACCTGAAATGGACCTGAAAATGATATTGGTAGTTTCTTTCCCAACATTCAATGTGGGGTTCTTACCTTTGCTGGCGGCACCTCCTCCTCATCATCATCCCAATCATCCTCACCCACTAGGTGCGTCCCACTCGTGGCCCGCCATCTCCTCCCTTTAAACATCTCTTCTTATCGTGCTTTCCAATTACTACAAGGTTCCTGAAAATA
>CAJNIZ010045304.1:91141-105366 GCA_905231905.1 Symbiodinium pilosum | reverse complement strand
TAAACCCCTAAATCTTAAACCCCCAAACTCCCTAAACCTTAAAAACCATAAATCTTAAACCCCAAAACTCCCACCATCCCTAACCCCACAGTCTCCCAGGCTCAGGGAAAACCACCAACGGTCCGCGTGTGCTGCTCGAGCTCCTGTCTGGGGCCTACCTGGACCCCCAGAAGTAGGTAAAATAATGGAAAAGAAAATGGAAACTACTATAGTATGTAGGGTTTAGGATTTAGGACCCCAAAAGTAGGTAAAATGATGGCCTTTAGGGCTATGATTATGGGTTTAGGGCTGTTATTTTGCATACTTTTGGGGTTTAGGTACAGGATTTGGTACTTTCCCAAACTAAGGGGACCCCAATGTAGACCCCAAAATATTAGAGTCCTTATTACAGCTGTTATTATGGGGGTCAAAGGTGACCCTAATGTTGGGAAACCTCCATTTGGAGCGTGTAGGTTCACTTCTGCTGGCTAAGGCCTTAGGGTTTAGGGCTTAGGGTTCAGGATTTAGGATTCAGGAGTTAGGATTCAGGATTTCGGGTTCAGGGTTTTGGGGCTTTGTTTTTTTGGGGATTGGGTGGGGGGGTTGGCTTTTTCGTTTATCAGTGAAGGGTCAGAGGTCAGCGTGCAGAATCTGTGTTTTACAGGGTCACAGCTAATTACTAGATGATCATTCATTCATCCCTATTTCGCACTGCCGGCCAGCAGCCATGGAATCACCCCAGCTACCCCCTTTGCAGACCTAGTAAAACCCAGGTTTCTTTAGCCCCGAAGCCCCCAAATCCTAATCCCCAAACCCCTAATCCCTAAAGCCTGAACACGGATCCCTACATTCCAAACCCTACCCTACCTCCCTCAAGCTAACGGGGAACCCCAAGTAGCCTCCTTTGCATCATCCCTAACCCTACACCTATAAACCTAAGCCCTAAATCATACAGAGGTTCCCATCTTCGTTCCCCTGCTGGTTGAACTCTGATCCCTAAACTCTGAACCCTAAGCTCTCATCCTTAAACCCTAGCAACTGTAGGTTCTTACGGTTTTAGGCGTAGTTGAGCGTTGTTGGGCTTCACGCCTTGGCGTTAACATTGTTTGGAGGCCCAGGCGTTTTCTACCCTTGCAGGAGGTCATAGACTAAGTCATTGAGGTTGGGTTTAGAGGTATATTATATCTACCATATTGATTGCGTTAGTTTGGGAAAGTACCAAATCCTGTAGGCCCCAGACAGGTTAGGGGTGTAGGGCAGGGTTTAGAGATTCGGGCGTAGGGTTTATAGGTTATGGGCTAAATTCCTAGGGACTGAGGGTCCATTTTTTTGAGGATATACAAAGGCTTTATAGGTAGGGTTTACGAGGCTCAGGGTATTTATGATTGAGCCCTCAACCTCAAACCATGAACCCCTAAACCCTAAACCTCTAAACCCTAAACCTCTAAACCTCTAAACACTAAATCCTAAACCCTAAATAGAAGTTTCCATTTTCTTTTCCATTATCCATATAGAGCCTTTTAACCCTAAGCTTACAAGGCCGCCTGGCCAATCAAGTGTGATCACAGGTGGATAAAACAGCAACTACTATATCTAGTAATATATTGGGATAATGAAAAAGAAAAAGGAAACTACTATATTATATATTGGGGTTACATTGGGGTTTTATGGGGATAACGGAAAAGAAAATGGAAACTACTATATTTTATAGGGTTGTATTGGGGCGTTGGGATTCTTAAAAAGTTATATGAGCTGCCAACCTTTAGTTAGGTTGGGGGACTTATAGGGGCATATATAGGATCTTAGGTTGGACCCATTAAGGAATATACCAGAACTTTAGTCCAGGGCTAATATGGGTCACGATTTAGTTTAGGGCGTAGGGTTTTAGAGTTTAGGGTTTAGGGGTTGAGTCTAGGGCTTAGGGTTTAAGAGTTTAGGGTCTTTATTTGCACTCTGGTTGTAATTTGGGTCCTAAGTTGAATTTCCCAGTAAGTCCTATATGTGTTACCCTGGGCCTCCCAGTTGTTGCTTTTTAGCTAGGCAGTGTTATCAATGTCAACCTCGTGAGCATTTATTTACGTAAGAGAAGGTTAGGCGCGTACGTATTTTTTGCATCCGGGTTCTACGTTCCTCTGGGAACTAGATATAGGTGCCGTGGAGTGAACGAGATAGGCCACAGCTACCTTTGCAATGAGAGCCCAGCACATGTTCCAAAATGTCGAACGAGATCAGGTGATTTTGTCGAGGTACCGTGCAAGATTCAATCTAAGGCGAACAAGATGAGGGGCCGTGGATTAAGAATGCCGAAGAAGGCCCAGGTAATAGATAAGGGGGATACTAGGGGTTTAGACTATAGCTCATGCATTTTGCAAATCTTGCGGACCATGCATTGGTGCTTCAGGAGGATTTTGATCCATCCCCCCAAAAATTTTTGAAGCGCGCAGACCTTCAAGCCGTTCCCCCCCAAAAAAAAACAGAAGCAGCTTGTAATCCCGCAAAGGGCCCCACAACAGGTGAACTCCGTTCAAAAGGTGGCTTTCTGCTGTTCTTTGCTGTCTATAGGAGAAGCGTAAAACTTACAGCCTAAAAACTTTCTACATGTTTATACCTCCCTGCATACCCCCCCACATACTTTCTCCATGTATAGAAGGATTTTGCAAATATTCCTTTACATGACTTTATGACCCCTATAAGCCCCTTAAAAGCGGTCGCTGTACAACCCAGTAGGAGGGTTTTGACCCCTAAGCCCTAATCCCTAAACCCCCAAAACCCGAAGGCCCTTCCTATTCCCTGTATCCCCAAACTTGACGCGGTTTAGGGTTTAGGCTTTAGGGACCCTAAACCCTAAACCCTAAACCCTAAACCCTAACCAGGAACGGCCATCTCCACAATGCAGACCGTGTGAACTCGGCTCGGCACTCGGAAGTGCTGGGTTTAGGGTTTAGGGCTAGCTTGACCCAAAGGGTCCATGTAGCTATCCAGTAGATACTTTGGGTCCAAAGGGGTTCCTGTATACGTACTTTGGGGCCTAAGTATATGCTATGTAGGTACATGGACCCTTTGGGTGAAGGAGTTATAGGGACATGTAGGGATATGTGTTTAAAGAAGTTACAGGGACGTACATATTTACATATATGTATACATATAGCATGGGGGCATCTACATAGGAAGAGGTTGAATAAGTCTTCGAAAACCTTTAGATCCTAAACACTCGATTCCAAAAAATGCAACGAATGCCTCACATGGGAAGTTCTTCAAAATCCTCAAACTTTCAGGCTTTAATATGTAAACTGAATGGTCGGAAAGGTTCTGCAGGTTTGGGAAGCTTAAACGTTCGGGGCAGACGCTTTGCTTACGTCCCAATCATGATTTGAAGCGCTTTCAGGAAGCCAAAAAAGTTTCCATCAGGAACGCTCCTTACATTCCTTAATGGTATCATGTTGCAGAAGTAAAAGAGGTCTCCTAAAGGACAGTTCATAATAGTAATAGTAATAATATTAGTAATAGTAATAGTATTAGTAATAGTAATAATATTAGTAATAGTAATAGTGATAGTAATAGTAATAGTAATGTTCAAAAGTTCATGAACATCTTCAAGATCAAGGTTTCACTGCTTTCAGATATGCTCAAGCTTTATCGTTGAAGGTGGGCCGTGCACTGAAGCCCGAAGGAAGAGTTGGGTTTCAGAATCGCAGGAATCCTCAAAGCCTAAACCCTAAAACCCTAAAACCCTAAACCCTAAACCCTAAAACCCTAAAACCCTAAACCCTAAACCCTAAACCCTACACCGTGTCCTTGAAAACACGCATATTTACGTGCTTGAAGATCTTGATCGGCTGGGGGCCATGGCCAACCCTGGACAAGTACTTATGTGGGGGTTTCCCAAAATTAGGGGGTACCTTTTTGATGGTCCCCATAATAAGGATTATAGTATTTTGGGGTCTACATTGGGCTTCCCCTTGTTTTGGGAAATTGTGAGCTATAGTCTAAACTCCTTTAAAGGGGGTTATATAGGGGATTATATAGGGTTTAGGGTTTAGGGATTAGGGTTTAGGGTGTAGGGTTTAAACTCCTTTGAAGGGGGTTATATAGGGGATTATATATGGGATATATTGGGATAATGGAAAAGAAAATGGAAACTACTATTTGGTTTAGGGTTTAGGATTCAGGGTTTAGGGTCTAAACTCCATTAAAGGGGGTTCTATAGGGGGTTATATAAGGGACTATTATAGGGGTTATTAAGGGGGATACTAGGAGTTTAGACAGTAGCTCATGTAGAGATTCTGTAGTGTCCCTGTAAAAAGGGGTATAAAACATCATTCAGGGATTATATGTGCATTTTTTATGTAGATTATACAGGGCCCCTCTAAAGGAGGATATAAAGCACGCTTCTGGATTAGGGTCTAGGGTTGCCGCAAATTGAGTTTGAGTTCGGGACGCCTTGGCATGGATGGCATAGCCATGATTTCGAACCACCAGCATTAGTTTTCGGTAATGCAATAGTTTTTTGATTTGAGGTGCATTGGGATGGCACATTCCCAGCCTGAAGGCATTATCACCCTGGTCAATTATGTGCAGCAGGGTCTGGCGCCATGTTCCTAACACCGGAACAATGACGAAAACGTCGTGCTGAAGCTGCAGCAGAAGAGGGGCGACCTTTGCGCCCAAAGACACCCTGCCAAAAGCTACAAGCACCCGTAGCCAAAGCACCGGCATTCGCAGGCTGAGCACCTGTAGCCAGAGCACTCGCGCTTGCGTATGGCACAAGTGACGTACCTGAAGCGCTGTCAGCGGACTTCAATCTGTGTCCAAAAGTTGCAACAGCACTACCAGCTGGCGAAGCAGCACAGGCAATGGCAAGTTACCATGACGCAGACACAGCTGCATCTGAAGAAGAAGCAAAAGTAGCAAGCGCAAAACCCTGAATGACTCGTCCCTCATTGTTTGAGTTAACGTTTCAAGTGCTATGTTTTCCAAATACCCTTTCCAGAGCGGCCATAAACTAAGTTCCTGTTTTGGGTAGGGCCTTTCTTTAAGAACTGTATTCCCAATCTTTCCTCCTTCAACGGCTATGGCAAGCCCAAATGGTTTTCAAAGGAAATGCGATCGTGATACTTTAGTGAAAGTCTTGGTGAAGCCATACCTGGCTTGCATATATAGCACGGGAGTTTGTAAGACTATTTCCCATGCTATCCTCATTAGGGGGTCCAAGAACTTTGCATCATACCCATTCTTGCCCAGCGTCTCCAAGGTACACCACAAGAGCAGCAGGATATTAGAGTTCGACGATATAAGTGGTAGTCCCTAAACCCTAAAACCCTTAAAGCCTACACCCCTAAACCTTAAACCCTGGGATCTGTTCCTCCATTAGGGAACGATAAAACTTTATAGTGCGGAGACTCGAACCTTTTAATTTGCTGGGTTGCTTTTAAGGAGCTTAATTTAAGTTACTATATTGGAGAAACCCCTTTTTTACTATATATAATTACCCATTATGGTAACCCTAAACCCTAAACCCTTGATGGTAACTTTATTTAAGTTCCTTAATAGCAACCCAGTTTGTTGGTTGTTCGTGTAGAATGAAACAATCCAAAAGGATGAACGTGCTGTTTAGGGCTTTGTGTTCAGGGTTTAGGGCTTAGGGCTGAGGGTTTAGGGTTTGGGGCTTTGTGTTTAGGGTTTAGGGCTTTGTGTTTAGTGTTCAGGGTTTAGGGCTTAGGGCTGAGGGTTTAGGGTTTGGGGCTTAGTGTTTAGGGCTTAGGGTTTAGGGCTTTGTGTTTAGGGCTGAGGGCTTAGGGCTGAGGGTTTAGGGTTTGGGGCTTAGTGTTTAGGGTTTAGGGTTTAGGGCTTTGTGTTTAGGGCTGAGGGTTTAGGGTTTGGGGCTTAGTGTTTAGGGTTTGGGGTTTAGGGCTTTGTGTTTAGTGTTCAGGGTTTAGGGCTTAGGGCTGAGGGTTTAGGGTTTGGGGCTTAATGTTTAGGGTTTAGGGTTTAGGGCTTTTTGTTTAGGGTTTAGGGCTGAGGGTTTAGGGGTTAGGGTTAAGGTTTTAGGTTTTAGGGATAGTTTTTAAGATTTTGGGCTTAGGGTTTAGGGCGTGCACGGGGTAGCGAGGGGATCCATTCCTCCGTCCTCCAGCAGCACCAAGCAAGTAAGGTTGACTGAAGTTTACAGCTTCATCGCCCATACAAACAAGCAAAAGCCTGTAATGTGGGTGCTTTCGGGATCATTTGCCTTAAATACCAGAATTCCACCGAAAGGGGGCAATCACGTGATTTGGAATTCCCCACATGTAGGTTTTCAAAAGCATTCCCTTCATCATCCTTCAGAGCAAGATCCCCCATCTTGTAGTACCATGTACCTCTGGCGCCTGGGGGTCTACCCGATAAGCAATTTTTCAGATGCATGAACACCTCACGACTTAGTGGGGGTTAGTCGGGGGTTTAGTTAGTATATTATACATGGATCATGTAGGATTGTATTCCACTATTCCCTGCTGAGACCCAGCAAGAAGCAAGGAAACCTTGAAGCCGAGTAAACCAATCCCAACATCTTGAAACCCATGCCCTTAAATTAAAACCAAACACCCTGGTTCCTGAACCCTCCAGGTCTACAACTTTTGACTCAAAAAATAGACAACCAAAAGCCCCGGAGCCCCAACCCAAAAACCTTGAAGCCCATAAGCCCTACACCCCGAAGCGTTAAGCCCACTTGTCTACGAAGAGGTGCTCTACGCACTGACGGGTGCCCTGCGCCTCAACCCAGGCCTGGTCTGGGAATTTCGGGAAATGCCTCGGAACAATATGAGCTTTTGTCTAAACTCCTTAAAGGGGGGATATATATGGGATTATATAGGGTAATACTATAGGGGTTATTTAAGGGGGATACTAGGAGTTTAGACAATGGCTCATATATTACATGAGCTGTACCTGGACCCCAAAAGTAGGTAAAATAATGGGCCTTACGGCTGTTACTATGGGTTTAGGCCTATTTTTTTGCATACTTCTGGGGTTTAGGTAGTCTAAATTCCTTGAAGGGGGTAATTTAGGGAACTACTATAAAGGTTATTAAAGGGGATACTAGGAGTTTTAGGCTATGGCTCATATTGTTACATGGAAATATCTGTGGGTCATATAGGGGGAATCGGACAAGAACATGGCAACTACTGGTTAGGGGTAGGGTCTAGGGTTTAAGGGTACGGTGGTTAAGCGGGGTTATGGTGTCGAGGGATTTTGAGCTTAGGGTTTACCACTTGAGAGGTGAGGGTTTCGGCCTGAGCTATGTTGGTAAGGGTTGAGGGCAAGCCATTTTCTGAACGAATTTGGCGTTGGGGGGTGTATGTTCGAGAGTCCGAGCAACAGAGACTCCTTGGGGGGGGGTCTCTACATTAAGGAATATGATGTTTGGGGGTGTACGACAGGGACACTTCTTCTTGCTCGGGAAACTCTGTAGGCCAGGGTCCTAATCAAGGCGCTTTGATCTCAAGTTGTCCCCACCCTTGATCATCTACTTGCCCACGCTCAAAACAGAAGACCCTCCAATATATAGTGGTACTACATTTGGGGGGGTGGGGGGGGCTTTATTGTTTGGGGTGCCCTAAACCCTAAACCTTGTGATTGGGGTATGGGATGGCCTCTCCAAATCATGCCCTTCACTTAGTGGCGGGCACTTGTTGGCAGAGAGAAGCGCAGGGGCTATAAGCCTCACCTGGACCACCAAAGTATGTAGAACAATGGGCTGTTATACTTTTGTTAAGGTTTTGGGACCATGTTTCAACCAACTTTGGGGGGGGTTCAGGCAGGTTTCAGGTTTTGAATTCCTGGGCTTCATGCACTGCCAGACCGATGAGTTGTGAATAAAGCCTAAACTCTAAACCCTATGAACCCTTACTACACGCCCCCCCCCCCCCCCCCCAAACCGCAACCGCACTTCCTACTGCAGCCGGATCTCTATCCCTTTGGGTTAAGGGTTAAGGGTTTAGGGTTTAAGGGTTTGGTGTTTTGGATTTACGGTTTATAGGGTTGAGGATGTAGGGTTTGTTGGTTGATGGTTTAGGGGTATTGTTGGTAAAGCTAATTTCTGTACCACTCCCTGGTTCTACTTACTGCTATTGGAAAGTACGATGGTTCCAAAGACGTCAGGCGCGTTTAACAAGCCTGAAACCATGAAACCTAGCCCTTGCCTAGAACACAAAAGTAGGTAAATTACAGGCCCAAAGTCCATAAACGTAGCCAAAAAGGAAGTGAGTCTTCATGCTTTTGGGAGGCGTACGCAATATAAAACTTTCTCCCAATTCTTCTAACCCCCCAAAAGTAAATGGACAAGAGCTCTTTTCGACCCTTAGCCCTAAACCCTGAACCATAAACCTACATGCCTATATAACCCCTATATAACCCTATAAAGCCCCAATTTCTAACTCTTATAGAACCCCTATCTAACCCTGAACCTTAAACCCTAAACCTTAAACCCTAAACCCTAAACCTTAGACCCTAAACCCTAAACCCCTAAACCTTAATGGTGCCTTTTTTGCAAGGTGTAGCGGCGGGCATCGCGTCAGACTTGGCGGCAAAGTTGCTGATTGAAGCGGCTGGAGTCACAGTGGGAAGGGGTTTAGGGTTTAGGGTCTAGGGTTTAGAGTTTAGGGGTTTAGGGTTTAGGGTTTGGGGCTTTGAGTTTAGGGTTTAGAGTTTAGGGTTCAGGGTTAAGGGTGTAGGGTTTAGGGTTTAGAGTTTAGGGTCCCTGTAAGGGGTATGTAGGGATAAACCTGGGCACATGGGGTTGTATAGATATGAGGGTCTTTCCATTCTACGGATTCGGGATTCAGGGCTTTGGGATTTCGGGTTTATGGTGTTCTTTTTGGATTTCGCGGCTGCGGCTTAGCGTTTGGGGTATGAGGTTTTGGACTAACCCCTATAAGGCCTAAACCCTAAACCTTTGGGGTTTGAGGTTATGAATAGGGTCTGGGGAGTAGGCTCTCCACGGTTTTAAGCGTTCAGAGTGTAGAAGTCAGATTTTAGAGTGCGCTGTGTCGCTATAAGGTGTGTAGATTAAAAGTGTGAATCATGTTGAGTACTGTCCCCGACCAAGAGAAGAAGATCAAGGTTCGTGGGCCCGCCCATTTATTTACATATCTTCGCTCTCTCTCTCTCTCTCTCTCTCTCTCTCATATGTAACTATTATCGGGCGGCGAGAGAAGAAGGAGCGGAGACCCAACCAATTAGATGAGGAAGCGCGGAGATTAGCAAAGTAGATAGCTGGCGCACGACATGCGTGATGATTTTGATTTGTGGTTCAGAGTATTCATTTCACTTCCTGTCTTTCTCCATTCAATTTCACCTTTTTGCGCTCTTTTCTTCTAGGGAGCTCAGAAACAGACCAATGGTGTCCTTGTCCCACCCTACCCTACGCCCTCAGCCGCCTATCCAAACTGACGAAGAACCTTAGATCCCCGTACAGCTGCCGTGGCAAACATACTCGAAGGGCTCTGTCTTGGTTCCCATGTTGGTTCGGGGGAGGGTAGTGGATATGCCTGAGGCATAAGCAACACAGTTCTATGCGTAGGATTTAGGGTTAGGGTTTTAAGGCTTAGGGTTTAAAAGTTTAAGGTTTACGGTTTTAAGTTTTAGGGTTTAGGTTATGGACTTAGGGTTCAGGTTTTAGGGTTTAGGGTTTGCTATTCTGCTTAGGATGGGAGAGTATGTTTTGCCTGCCTTGCCGAGCTCCTTCGCGAAGATCTCCTCCTGATCACCCCGGCTTGAACCCGTTCAACTCCCCAAAACCAGAACCTGAACCCTGAGCCCAAAAACCCTAAACCCTAAACCCTGAACCCTGAGCCCAAAACCCTAAACCCTAAACCCTGAACCCCAAACCTAAACTTCACCCTACTAGGAGCCTCAGCCTCCAATGTCCTGAGCCCCAAGCCCTAAACCCTTGAACCCTCGAGGACTACATATTCCCATCATTCCGCATACATGCCCATGTTGTAGTACCTGTCTTCACTTCCCTACTCCCCTTTAAGCCCGGAAGCCTTTCTGAGCTATAGCCTGAACTCCTTACAGGTGTGATTTTGGCAGTTCCCCAAATTAGGGTTCCCTGTCAGTAGCCCTAAGTATGAGGTACCAAGAGGGGCCCATCATTTTGAGAACAACACATATAGGGAGAATTTATGGTTTACCAGGAGGATGCTGGGAGTTCAGACTAGAGCTCAGAGCTCTTCTGAGGTCTGGCTCTACCGCACGTTCCGCAGCAAACGGAGGAGGTGTTTGGCCTTGTTGAGGACGCTGGGAGTGAGAGGTTTAGGGTTCAGGGTAAGCGATTTCAGAAAACGTAGGGTGTTTTACAGATATGGGGCTTAGGGGCGAGGAGTGTAGGATTTAGCGGTTTGGGGCTTTGAGGGTTCTAGGGCTGAGGAGCTTGGGGTTTGGGTTTCAAGGATTCAGGGTTTTGGGGGTTTGAAGATTCAAGGGTTCTGGGGTTCGTAATTTAGAGAGTGCAAGGCACTGGGTCTTTTTGTTCTGTTTTTTCAGGGCTTTCAGGTTTAGGAATGCAGGGCTTGTGGCTCTGTGTTATGTTGGGATTTGGTACCTTGCATAAATCGGGCGACCCCAACATATACTCCCCCATGCTGTAATCCGTACTATCGGGATCCTAGAATGGTACCCCTAATTCTAAACCCTAAACCCTAAATCCTGAACCCTAATTTTGGGGCATCCCCTTATGGGCTTTGAGTTGTAGGGCTCTGAGGCTACGAGCTGCGGAATGCTGTGTAGGGACCCCCAAAGTCTAAACCCTGGAAGCTGGAGCCGAAGGCGTTTAGGGTTTAGCGTTTAGGGTTTAGGGTTCGGGGTTGTAGGTTCCATGCTTCTAGTGTGAGTGGGAGCGTCAGATTCCTGCAGAAGTAGCGCTTTTCAAAGGTCCTGGGTAGTTCGGAGTGTTGTTCCTGGCGTTATATGGGGGTACATAGGGATATGTGGGGGCTCGGTAGTAGTTTTGAGTGAGGTTAACGGCGTCAAAGACCCCTAAACTAGTATGTAGCCATAGTGATCATGTTTACTAGTTGTGACGCCGCGTAATCATGCTTAACACTGGGCCCTCCAGTCTAGATCCCCAAAGACATATGCCCTTCTCTCCCGAAACCCATACTCCTCAAGCCCGTCCCCCATGCTGCTGTCTCATGCGCCTGAGAATTTTTGTGAAATGATAATTTTGGGTCAACTGTACCTGGCTTGCGAAGCCCAGGGTCTCAGGTTTAGGGTTTAGGGTTTCTGGGGATACTGGAACAGAAAATGGAAACCACTATATAGCTTCAGGGTCTAGGGTTATATAGGGGTTTTAATAGGGATAACGAAAATAAATTGGAAACTACTATATTACGATGGGCTGGGATTTAAGACTTCTTGGTCTGGTTCAAGCAAGGTTCAACATTTTAGGGTTTGGGCAGGGAGGGTTTAGGGTTCAGGTGAGCATTCAGGGTCAAGTTTTACGGTTCAGGGAGCTTTCAGTGGATTGGGTCCTCATACAGCCTGATGCAATCCCTGTACAGTCATGTATACTCCATAAAAACCACCCAAAGCCCCCAAAGAGGGGGTGTTGTTTCAACTTGCTGTTTCGCACCCCCCCGACCCTGAACCGGAACCCTGAAGCCCCCCAGACCCTACACCCTAAACCCACAACCCTAGATCCTAAATTCTAAGCTCTAAACCATAGATCCTAAACCCTAAATCCCAAACCCTAGATCCCAGAACCTAAATCCTAAAACCTGAAGCCTAACCCATTGGGTGTTTGGAGCCCGGCTGGCACGCGCCTGCAGGAATGTTCGAGACGCCGAGCCTGACTTGACGGCTTCACTGTTGCGACGGTGGAAGGCGAAGCAAACGTTGAGTTAAGGGGTTGAGGTTTTAGAGTTTAGGGTTTAGGGTTTATGGATTAGGGTTGAGGGATGATGGTTCACAGTTTAGGGGTTAGGGCGTATTGATGAGGATGTGGAGTTCAGGGATTAGGGCTCAGGGTTTGGATTTCAGGGTTTAAGGTTTTAGATGCTGGGCTCAGGGTCCCTAAGCCCTGGACCCCCAAAATCACACCATAAAGCCCAAGCCCCAAAGCCTGAACCTAACTAAGCCCTCATGCCCACTGACCCTGCATTTAGTCTTTAGGACTTAGGGTTCAGGGTTTAGAGTTTAGTGTTCAGGGTTTAGGGGAGGCAACCTGGGTTTAGGGTTTTAGCTTTAGGAGGATAGGGGCTCTGTGAGTCCTAGTCTAAACTCCTTAAAGGGGGGTTATATGGAGAATTATAGGGGGCTACTTTACAAAGTCTCCCCGACCCTCCAAGTAAGCCCTGAACCCTAAACCCTAAACCCTAAACCTTAAACCCTGTATTGCAGGTAAATTTTACTAGCGTCAGATCTGGAACCTGAGCCCCAAGCATCCATGTGGGTATTTCTCAAATACAAGCCCTATATAATCCCTTAAGGGGGCCCTATATAATCCCCTTATAATCCCTCTATACGGGTCCCTAGGGCCCCCCCTTTTTGAGAAACTCCCATACGACTCACCTCGCACCAGGAATGCTGGGTTGCTGCTAAGGAACTAAAATGAAGTTACGATAATGAGTATGTTTAGGGTTTAGGGTTTAGGGCTCTATATCTACATATATATATATATATGTTTAGGGTTTAGGGTTTAAGGGGCTATATATAGAGTACTTGATATGGTTTCTGGTTTCCCCAATATAGTAACTTAAATTAAGTTCCTTTACAGCAGCCTAGAATGAGCCCCGCACCCGGGTTATGTAGGCACATTCAGGGTTTCTGTAGGGAAAATGGAACAGAAAGTTGAATCTACTATTTGGGGTTTAGGGTGGAGGGATGAATGCTGACTGTATGAACGACAGTCATACTAAGAAGCAAGATTATGATACGGCTATACCATGTATGGAATGCTTATTGCAGGGGGGAGGGAGGTTCATAAGCCTAGACCGTGAAGTCAAAATCTTGTGTAGCGCGGGCCCTTGCATGTGTTTCCATTGTTGTGCCAAAACCTACATTGGTTCAGGGTTTTTTGTCTAGGGTTTAGGGTGATAGTCTTCCGCCTTATCCAGGCGCTTGCACCCTTCGCCATTTACACCGCTAAGTTTGGTTAACCCTCATCCCTAAGGGTCCAAGGACCCAAATAATAGGGTTTCAGGGCCCAAATACTATCATATTAATGGTATTTGGGCCCTAGATCCCTGTTATTTGGGTCCTTGGACCCTTAGGGTTTGTATCATACACCACTCGTAAAGGCACGCACCAATGGGTCAGGTCCACAGGTCAGGATCGAACCATGAACCTAACGTAAGCCTTTGGGCCTTCGTAGGCCCTGAAGCCCCTACATGTCCCAAGTACACCATAATTAGGTACCCCAAAAATACCCTTTTGCCCATTTTATTTTAGGGTCTCCTTATTAATGCTGAATATCAGGCAAAGGGTACCCTTATTGTTATGTGTTTACTGGGGAACCTAGATAATTAGTACCGCAATCATCAAGGCATGAGGTGCTTAAAGTCAGTCTTTCAACAGTCTTAGTTTCAGCTCCACCTCAAAGCCTGGACCCTTATCGGCTATATGAGCTATAGTCTGAACTCCTTAGAGGGGGGTATATAGGGGATTACTATAGGGGTTATCTCTGGATAGTGGAAAGTAAAATGGAACCTACTATTTAGGGTTCAGGGTCTAAACTCCTTAAAGGGGGGGTAAGGGATTATATGGGGGACTACTATAGGGAATATAAAGGGGGATACTAGGAGTTTAGACTATAGCTCTTATGGATTTTTATGAACCCCTAACCCCCACCCTGTTCAAACGGACTCATGATGAACTGTAGGAACTCCAAACGATTCGATGTCAGATCGCTGGGTTGCTGTTAAGGAACTTAATTTAAGTCACTATATTGGGGAAACCTTTTAATTTACTGCATATATTCTATAGAGTCCCATTGTGGTAACTGATTTTAAGTATTCGGGAAACCCTATTATTTAGTATATATGTATATACACATATTATATACATATACATATATATATATATACAAATATAGAGTCCCATTATGGTAACTTAATTTAAGATACTCTATTGGGGAAACCGTGTTAATTACCATAAGCCATTATGGTAACCTAATTTAGGTTCCTTCACAGAAACCCAGATCATGGATCTCACCCAAACCCTAAACCCTAAATCCTAAACCCTAAACCCTAATCCCCTAAACCCTTGAACCC
>CAJNIZ010045304.1:59279-91041 GCA_905231905.1 Symbiodinium pilosum | reverse complement strand
GCGCGAGGCCATTCGGGTAATCTGAGCTGTCCTCTAAGATATAGGTTTAGGGTTTAGGCTTTAGGGTTTAGGGGTATTACCCCAATAATGGAGAATCAAATGGAAAAGAAAATGGAGAATGAAATGGGAACCCTAGGTCCCTTTAAAGGGGTATATAGGGAATATATGGGGTTTGGGTCTAGTTGGGGTTTGGGTTTAATTAGGATTTATTGATTTCGGGTTTACTAGAAATTGGGAGTCAGGGTTTAGGGGTTATGGAATTAGGATTTAGGATTTGGAGCATTCGATTGCGGGCTTACGTCAACACGATGGGAGCATGGAAACTCAATGAAGACTCGGGGTCTTCGAGGTTGTATATTTTTGGAAAGGTTTTGTGAGCTGAAGTCATGTTTTTTTGTTCAAGAAACTCGTTTACTTAGACTATATACACATGTCATGGTAGCTTAAGTTCCTTGACATGGGGTTTAGGGCTTAGGGTGGAGGGGTGAAGGCTTTTCGGTGTTGGGGTGTAGGTTTTTGGGGGTGTGTGGTATAGGGGCCTAAACAAAAACCAATGCTGTGGTTCCAGATTCTTTGCATCAGTATGGTATGGGGTGCCCCAAGAAGACCTCAGCACAACGTCGGTAGTAAACCCGAAACCCTAAACCCGCCTTCCTCCACTAAAAGGGAACGCTCAACCCTAAACCTTCAACCCCTAAACCCCTAAACCCTCAACTCCTAAACCCTCAACCCCTAAACCCCTAAACCCTCAACTCCAAAACCCTCAACGCCCAAACCCCTAAACCTTTACACTCCCAAACCCCTAAACCCTCAACCCTAAATCTTCTCTTCTAGGGGGAGATGGTCAAGGTGGCGGTCCCTTTTTGGCTTCACTGTATCAGATGGGGGAGTTTCCCAAAATTAGGGGTCCCTATAATAAGGGTTGTAGTATTTTGGGGTCCATATTGGGATTCCCCAATTTAGGGAAACTACCATATGGGGCATTCTATATATACATACATAGATAGGGTTTAGGGTTTCGGGTATGTAGAGTATGGAAGCCACCACAGTTGAGATCACCTACTGCATGCCCCAACCGCCAAACGCTAAACACGAGTGAAACCCCTAAACCCCAACCTAACCCCCAAAGCGTATGAAGTCCTACGGGCCGCTTCGGGGAATTTGACTTTCTGCTACACCCTTCAAGCTGGAGTTTATCAAAACATCCACCCCAACCCCTAAACCCTAAACCCTACTTAAACCGGAAACCCCAAAACCTAATTAAAGCTTAAACCGCAAATACAATCCCAAACGGGGGTACCCTGTGATCTCCTAATCCCTGTAGAACCTCAGTGTCCCGTGGCGCCTCCCCCGTTTGGGAAGCGCCCAAGGGTGAAAGTTTTGTCCCCAAAAAAAATGAAACCCTAAACCCTAAGACCTCACGCGGTAAACCTGAAACCTAAAATCCTATTGAGATACTCCCAAGAACCTCCTCCGACAGTCCGCTGGGCCACGCATCGTGCCTGGTAGCACAAGCGCCTTGGGCTTTGCAAAGCATGAAGGTTAAAGGCTTGTGGGGTTTAGGGTATACTCCGCCTTACGTAGATAGAATATGAGGTATATGGGGATCTTATTATGAAATTGGTCAATTCCATATTCGATCTACTCAAGGGGTACTCTAGGCTTGGAGGGTTGAGGGGTTTGGGGGTTTAGGGCTTCATGGTTTTGAGGAGCAGAGTTCAAGGGCTTGATTTGGGCTCGGGGTTAGGGTAAAGGTTTTGAAGGGTTCAAAGGTTTTAGGTTGGAAAGGTTATGAATTGCAGGGTCGTAGAAGTATGTTCAGAGACTGGCAAATAGATCTTGGGGGCTTGTTGAACCAAAAGTCTGAAATCCTGAGCCCTAACAACCAAACTGAAAAACAAACTAAACTTTGCCTCTGAGCCCTAGACTGGACCCTAAACCCTAAAACCAGTAGATCTCTTTTTGTGTTGGGACTCGCATGGGATTCATCAGGCCAGGCTTTGCATCAATTGAGCAGGCACACAAAGATTTATCAGAGCAACCACGGGAGATCCTAAATTCGAGGGTAAGGCTCAACCTTAAACGCTGAATCCTAAACCCTAAACCCCAACCCAGTAAACCTTGCCCATGCAGCTTAAAACTGAATAGCAGGTTGCGCACCTGGAACCCCAAGCCGCACCTCCGTCAGGGGTCCAGGTAGTACTGTAGCTTGAATCCTAGACCCTAAACCCTGAATCCTAAACCCTAAATCCTGAACCTTAAGCCCTAAACCTTGAATCCTGAACCCTAAACCCAGCTGAATCCTAAACTCCACATCTTCCCAGGCCCCAGCGTGCACAGCGAAGACGAGGCGGCTGAGGCCGCAGAGGAGCCTTCGGAGGTACAGGCCGGATTTTAAAAGGGGTAAGATGAGAGTTATATTTGGGTAATGGAAAAGAAAATGGAAACAACAGTTATGTTAGGGATATATTGGGGTAAGGGGTATATGGGACTATAGGGGTTATGTTGGGATAATGGAAAGAAAATGGAAACTATAGAGGTAATATTGGGATAATATAGGTGCTATATAGGATAATGGAAAAGAAAATGGAAACTGATTATATAGGGAGTATAGGGTGTATATGGGACTATAGGGGTTATGTTGGGATAAAATGGAAACTATAGGGTTTTTACATGGTAAGATTGGAGTTAAGGGATTTGCTTAATGTAGGCCGGATTTTAACCGGGGTATATGGGACTCTAAGGGTGTTTAGGGTTTAGGAGTTTAGGGTTTAGGGTTTAAAGTTTAGGGTTTAGGGTTTAGGGAATATAGGGGTTATATTGGGATAATGGAAAAGAAAATGGAAACTATAGAGGTTATAGTTATAGGGTTTTTACAGGGATAGGGATTATATAGGGATGATATAAGGAGTTATATTTGGGTAATGGAAAAGAAGATGGAAACAACTATTTAGGGTTTAGGGTTTTGCTTAATGTAGACCCCTAGTCAATGAATTATATTAGGGATATACTGGGGTATACAAAAAAGCCCCTTGAGTAGATAGAATGTGGGGTTTAGGGTTCATGGTTCAGGGTTTACAGTCCCCCTTAAGTAGATAGAATGTGGGGTAGTATTAGGGTTAGATTGGCGTTATATGGGAATAATGGAAAAGAAAATGGAAACTACTTTGATGTGTCATATATAGGGACTAGGCCTAGATCAGGGTTCGAGGGTGTAGGGGTTCAGGGTTGAGGGGTTTATTGCCATTACTTAGGGTTTGGGGGGAGGGGTCATTTTGAGCTTGAAATTTTGAAATTAAATTACGGAAATTTGGGGACCCTAAGTAATGGTAAGTTTATATGAGCTTGTGAGGATTTGGGTTTAGAGATCAGGGTGTTGGGCCTCTAGGGTTATAGGGCTTTAGGGTTGAGAGTTGGGCGTTTGCATGGTTCATTGGTTTTGGGGGCTTAAGCCCCGTTCAGGATTCCAGCGTGTATAGGAGGTAGGTAATAGATGTTTAGGGGTGAGGTTTAGGGTACAGGGATTAAGGTTTGGGCTTTTGGAGTTGGGGGTTTATAGGGTTTGTTAGGATTTAACCCTAAACCCTAAACCCTTAACCCTAAACCCAATAATATACTCAAGGGGGGACTATAACCCCAACTCAAGGGGGACTATATTTTTGGTTTTAGGCTTTAGGTCCTAGGGACCGTAGGCCTGGGGGCTGAGAGCTTCGGATGTCGAGGTGTGCAGGGTGTAGGGATTAGTTTAAGCGTATATATAGGGTAATACTATAGGGGTTATTAAGGGGGATACTAGGAGTTTAGACAATGGCTCATATATTGTTACATGAGCTGTACCTGGACCCCAAAAGTAGGTAAAACAGTGGCCTTTACGGCTATTTTTATGGGTTTAGGGCTATTATTTTACATACTGTTGGGGTTTAGGTAAGCGTCGAAGAGTGTGGAGTTTCAGGGTTTAGGATTTAGGCTTTAGGGATTGCTGTGCAGCGGTTCGGTTTTAAGGTTTGGCGGTGCATGGATCAGGGCTTGGGTCTTGCGAGTTTTGGGTTTGTAGGATTTTTGAGCCGCGGTAGCTACGGGTTAGTAGGCTTCACGGGATCTAGGGCTCTCGGGTACGGCGCAGGGTTAGGCAGGTACTTTTGTCTGTTTTGGGCTTCGTGAGGGTTCAGTACAGGATATAGGGGTCAAGGGTTAGGGTTTAGGGGTTAGGGTTAGGGTTTAGGGATTGGGGAGGGTATGCAGTTTGTGGGTTGTGGTTTAGGGAAATCTACGGATCAAGAAACAAAATGTGCACAGTGGGTGGGGGACAGGTTTTCCTAAATCCTGATCCCTCAATCCTACCAGGGCTTCTCATCAGCTTTGGTGTCTGGCTCTTGAATTTAAGTTTGCCATCGTCATGGCTGTTTTGGAGTCATGTAGCAGACCAAACAGTCACCAAGATTGAAGAATCAAATGGAAAGATAGTATAAAACACTGGGCTTTAGCGGAGGGTCTTGTAGTGGGATGGCATCATCGGGAAGCTTAGATATGATGGTGTTAGGGCCTGGTACAATTACAGTATGAAGAAGTAAACAAAGACCTCCAAATTGTCTTGTTCACTATTCAGGCAATATGAGGAGCTGTATTATACAAGGGACCCAAACAGGGCGAGGAGCTCTGTAAGTCCCATGTCCTGGATGTTGCAAAATTAATACCACGGATAACATGAGAACCTATGCACGCGGCTACAAGAAAGCCAAGGGTTCTGGTCAAACTCTAAACCCTGAATCCTGAACGCTACATCCTAAACCCCAAACCCTAAACCCTAAACCCTGAATCCTGAACCCTACATCCTAAACCCCAAACCCTAAACCCTGAATCCCGAACCCTACATCCCAAACCCCAAGCCCTAAACCCTGAGTTCAAGGCAGGACATGCAGACTTGAACCTGAGCCCCGCATCTTCGGCCGCAGATCTACACTCCTTAATCCCACCAAAGGCCGAACCCAAAATCCATTAAAACTCTAAAGCTTAAAGCCTAGAACCTAAACCCTCACCCGTAAAACCTAAACCCTGAACCCTGAGCCCTAAGAACCTCAACCCAAAAAACTGAATCCTGATGTCTGAACCTCATAGTTTGCGTCTAAGCTCGCTGTTGTAGCTGGGCTCAAAAGGTGGGATGAAGGAAGGTGGGGTATAGGAAACAGCCCCAATATAGTAGAGTATTTACTTACGATCCTTCAACCTACATCCTTAACCCTAAACCCTGAACCCTAAACGACCTTCATCCCACCTTTTGAGCCCCTTGATGTTGTAGCAGGATCCGGAGCCTGCTAGAAGCAACACAGACCAGGCGAAGGGGAATGGGCTGGGCTACGCTGGGTTTAGGGTTCAGGGTTTAGGGTTTAGGGTTCAGGGTTTAGGGTTTAGGGTTCAGGGTTCAGGTCCAGGTTTCAGGCTTAACCCTGAAGCCCAAATTTTTAAACCGTATTACAACCCAATTTCACAAGCTTCAGGTGAGTAGTTTCCGGTTTCTCAAATCTAGGGTGTGCCTCAGACATTCGCGATGTGAGAGGAGTCCGAAGAAACCTCTAGGGAGGATATACCCAATTTTTCAGAAACTCTTTGACCCTACTTGAAGGTCAGGGGATTTAATAATAAGTGGGGCTACTACGTGGGTTATAGAAACTATTGAGCTACTCACTAAGTCCCCATGGCCCTTCAAGTAGACCCAGATCTTGAATCCCACATCCCTGCTCCCTCAACCCTACATCCGCTAGACCCGAAGTCGCCCAAAGCCATGTGAGCTACAGTCTAAACTCCTCAAAAACCGGGGTCATATAAGGGATCATATAGGGGATTACTGCAGGGATTATTGAGGGGGATACTAGGAGGTTAGACTATAACCCCTATAACCCCCTACACAACTCAATATATATATATATGTATAGAGCAGTTTCCATGTCCTTTTCCACTTCGTTCTCCATTATTATTGCCGATGTATAAAGCAGACCTGTGAGAAGGTGTTCAATCAGAACATTTGGGATTGGGGGGACTCCCAACCCCTACATCCTAAACCCTAAACATCCCTAAACCCTAAGGCTTGAGGGTTTAGGGCTTTAAAGATTGTAGGGTTCAGGGTTTAGAGCTTTACAGATTTTTGGGGTTTAGGGTTTGGGCTCCTATACCCGAAACCTTAAACCCTAAACCCTAGTTCGGTTGGTAGGGTTTCTGCGGGCAGGTGGCTAACGGCATCTGCGGAGCTAGAGGTGATTTTGGGAGTCTTTAGGGATCTGGGCAAAGAACAATTCTGGATCAATGTTAGGGATCCTCTATACTTTTTGGGCTATGGGATTCCTTATATTTATGTAAAAAGGATCCTTTTTTCTTCCTAGGGTAATGTGGGCTAAGAATTCGGTAGTGCAGTAGCCAAACTTTAAACTTGTCGGGTATTGGGTTCATGGTTTAGAGGAAAGTCTAAACTTTTCGGGACCCGGGTACTGGACAAGTAAAGATCAAGGCGCATTGGGAATGCTTACGTAAAGCCTGAAACTCTACCCAAGTTTCCGTTTGCAGGGCCATAAAGCTTCAAGCCCGAACCCTTTAGTCTCAAAGCATTAGACCCTTGTTTCTGAACCAGTTCACCTAAACCCTAATCACCAATCCCTGAATCCCTAACCCAGCATGACATCATGAGTCTGATCGCTGTAGCCCGTTGTGGCTCAGAAAGCGGGAAACTCGTCTGTGCATTTGCTGAGGAGGTTCGGTCATGTGAGAGTTTTACGGTTAAAGGGCTGGCAGGGCTTAGGCCTTTAGTGGCTTAAGGGTTTAGGGGCTTAACCCTAAACCCCTGAACCCCTAGACCCTAAGCCCTGAACCCTAAAATCCATAAACCCTAAACCCCAGACCCTAAGCCCCCAAACCCTAAAACCCCTAAACCCCTAAAATCCTTAAACCCTAAACCCCTAAACCCAGAAACCGTAAACCCCCCGTCTGAGGCTTCGGCTACTAGCTAGCACCTTTCTTCCTCTTAGGCTACTGGGTGAAACTCAGCGCTTTGGGCTTCGGGGGAAGAAAGCTGACGACGTTGGATCAACAGGGCTTGGGCTTTAGAGAGAGACAGGACCTTTTAGGGTTTAGGGTGTAGGGTTTACGATTGAAGGTTTAAGGTTTAGGGTTTACGGTTTGGGGTTTAGGGTTTAGGGGTTTTCTGTCAATCTGGTGAAGCATCCCGCAATACTGAGCAAACCTCAACCTTTTGCACCAAAAAATGTGCCCGCATTTTTTGGACCACAGCTCTGAAATGGATGCTGTGCACCTCCCACGGAAGTCCTAAAAAAATTCACGCTGACCCATAACCCGAAACCCAAACCCCTTCATAAGCCAAAACCCTGCATCCTAAACTCCATCCTAAACTCTACACCGCACGCCATGAACCCAATAGATTAGCACGCCTGAGCCCTAAATCCTGAGTCCGGGACCTTAGGGTTTAGGGTTTGGGGTATAGGGGGTATTAGGGCTTGGGGTATAGGGCTTAGGGTTTAAACCAGGCACACCGATTTTGGGACTCCTGAGCAACAGCGCAACCAGAAAGTACATAGTGGGTCACAAGAAACCGTTTACATTAAACACCACCTGAACCCCAGTGAGTAAAATAGTAGCCCCAAAGCCCTACAAGTAGCCCAAGGGACCATTATTATACACACTGTTAGGGTGTGGGTAAACATTACCCAGGCTCAGGGTCTATCGGCCGGGGTTCATTTCCAGTCTGAAAAGGTGACTCGAAGTGCGGGCTTCTACAATTCAAAGGTCTACTTTAAGTACCTATATGAACCACAGTCTAAATTCCTTAAAGGGGGATTATATGGGGGACTACTGTAGGGGATAAAAAGATTCCATAGGGTACCTTGAATAGACCTCAAAATGATGTTTAGGCGCTGACATTTGGGCTCTAGGATCCTCAGGGCTCTATGTAGCCTTTTGTTAGCAGGGAATGAAGGAATTTCAACGAGCATGCGCACGATTAAATTATTGGGGATTATGAAGGGACTGCTATAAGGATCCCTTGCTTCAGTTTTTGTTAGAGTCGGGCCAAGAGTCTAGTGTTTCTGCCGGGGATTCAGGGTTCAACCCTAAACCCTTAACTTTACACCCTAAATCCTCGACCCTTGACTGCGGTTTATGGAGTTTTGTCTCTTTAGGCTTTCTAATCGGTTTAGGGTTTGTGTTTTCCCTAGACGTTAAAGCAAACACCCTGTCCTATGTATCCTGAACCCTTCACCCTAAGCTGCGTGCGTTCACTCAAGGTTTAGGGCACTGATTGCTTCGGGTGTGGAGCTCTAAATTTAGGGTCCTTGTTGCAGAGCTCCGTACCCTGCACTTCAACCCCAATCCAGCAAGGTTGCAGCAAAATAAATGATAACTTACGATAAGAAGTGTATATGATAGTTGTTAGAGGTATGGGTATATGAGAGTTGTTGAAGGATATGATGGCTTCATCATTATTGTAATTCAGTTAAAACCCTTAGCAGCGACCCAGTCATTTTCCGGACGCAGGTACGATGGGATGTGGCAATTCCAATCTGCCACCGCGGTTGTCCATGGCAAAGTTGTCATTTTCAGTGCCCCTGTTGCCCTAAGCCCTAAACCCTAAGCCGTAAACCCTAAGCCCTAAACCCTAAACTGTCAACCCTGAACCCTAAACCCTGAATCCTAAACCCTTAGCCTAAACCCAGCAGACCGCTGTCTTGAGGCTTGCCTTTTTATGGGCTCCCAATCCCCTACCCTCAACCCAGGGTTTAAGGGTTCAGGTTAGGAGGTCCCCCCCCACCCTGTAATAGTGGTAGAATAGGGAATATACTAGGACCCTAATTTAAACCTTCTTATCCCTTACCCATACTATGACAGCGTTGGGGGGTCAACCAAGGGTATAGGGGTGTAAGCCCTAACCCTATAGGCCCAGGGTGTAGGGTTTGGAGTTTAGAGCCCCTTGATCCTTGAAGTTTCTGTTAATGACACCTTCACCAATAACATGTAGCCTCCAAACTCAGAAACCCATATACTCTAAGCCCTGAACATCAACCCAAACCGCCAAACCAAAGTCCTACACACAACATTAGCCCCCCCAAGCGCCCTAAACCCTACACTTAAGGGTTTAGTGTCTAGTAGACCACCCCATCAATTCGCAACCCACTAGAATTCCCACTCAGAATAACCTCCAATAACCTTAAAGCCTAAACCCTCAACCCCTTAGCGCTGTAAACTATATCCTTAAGCCCAGATCCCTGAACCCCTCCCAAACTCCAAACCCTAACTCCTAAACCCCAAACCCTATACCCTTAACCCTGAAACCCTAAATCCTAAACCGAAAACCCTAAAGCTCAAACCTTAACCGCTACACCCTAAACCAAACACCCTAAACCTTAACCCCTAAACCCTAAATCCTAAACCCTACGTCCTTAACTCCTGAACCCTCTATAACCCATTGTAGTAGTTTCCATTTTCCTTTCCATTATCCCCATATAACCCCCATATACCCTATAATCCCTATATAATCCCTATATAACCCCTATAAACCCTGTAGTTTCCATTTTCTTTTCCATCATCCCAATATAACCCCCCATATAAACCTAGGACAGAGTCGCCAACAGCTGTTTCATCCTGGGATCTGCAGCGCCTTCCTCGCACGTTACCTGCAGGTTCACTCGGGGGAGGGGGAGTTTAGTAAGGGGCTGTAGGGGTTTTAAGGGGTTTGGGGGTTTAGGATTTTAGGGGTTTTGGAATTTTAGGGGTTTGGGTTTAGGGTATAGGAAGTAGTGGTAGGGTTGGAGTCTTAGAGGGAAGCCTAAAGAATTACCAACGTAATCCTGCGAGATCCCTTTTAACGTTGTAGTATAGGATGCCTCAAAAAAACTCGTGATGATGTAGGTAATGATTTGCTTGGCTTCCCGAAGTCGGATTTGAGTTTCTCAAAACAAGAATGGGGTGGCGGGGTTTGGGGTTCAGAAGGCTTGGGGATTGGGGTTTCGAGTACAGGGTTTAGGATTTAGAGTTTAGGGTTTCGGGCTTAGGGGTCAAAGGGTGTTGGGATGAAGATGGGGTCACAAGGATTAGGGTTGAGGGCTTTTCAAGGCTGCGAGGCCCCGAGGATCCTAAAATAAACTCTAGCCCCTAAAGCCTAAACACTGAATCCTCAATCGTTGAGGTTTTAGGATTTAGAGTTTAGGGTCTAGGGTTTAGGGTGTGAGGTTTAAGCTTGAGGGTTTGGGGTTAAGGGACTTTGTAAGTACCCCAGAAGTACCCTTTTCCACTTTTCATTGCGGTGTGTCCTCATTAAAGCTGAACATTAGGAAAACGGGTACCCGTATTCGTCAGGGTTACTGGGGAACTTACTTAGTCTTGGGCCATGTGGATTAGGTAGAGTTCAGGGTTCTTATATGAGCTACCTCACATGGATCCCTGCAATCCTCACAAGCATGCCTTGAATGACTTCAAGCTCTCTTCCTGGAGTGTTCATGGTAACTACGCGATGTCCAGGGCGTGTATATATAGCCCAAGTGTACATGCACTGACATCCCAAGTACAGCCATACATGAAGGACGTAGGGGAGACTTCTCGCGGAACTCAAATGACCTGAATCTTGATCCTCAAGCCCACGCTCAAAAGCCTATTCCGAAATCCCTACACCCTGAAGCCTGAGCCCGAAACTCTGAGCCCTCAAGCGTAATTACCTGGCACACAATACTAATATTCATAGGACTAGTAGTCATAGAAATACGAATAGTAATAGTAATGGTAGTCGTCTGCATTTTCTTTTGAACTATCCCTATATAACCCTATATTATACCTTTGTATTCCACCTTTGCATTCCCTGATTCCCTACTCCCAGTACGGTATTAATACCCTACACCCTAAACCCGTATATTACCTAGTTCCATACTCCTAGTAAGGTCTTAAATATGCCAGTAAGACACTTGTGCTGTGAAGGTGCACCCGCACCCCCGGATCGCCGAACTCATGACAGGCACTTGGTTTACGTAATCCCTTGATTTGAGGGTTTAGCGTTTAGGATGCTAATATTACAGCACCGCCACCCCTAACACTAAATCTTCCCCCGTCAGAGACCTTGAATATTCGGTGGATGTTTTATGCTAGGGCCGGGGGGGCCCTTAACTAGTAGACTACGGGACTAACAAGATTGAATTCTTGGGTTTGGGGGCACGAAGTAGGTGCCCTATTAGAATGGAGAATGAAATGTCCAAACCAACTGGCACTTTGGGGAAATCTGGATGCTATCCGCGGTTTAGGGTTTATAGTCCCCCTTAAGTAGATAGAATATGGCTTTGGGTACATTATATGAAGATCCCCATATACCCCATATTCTATCTACTTCAGGGAACCAAACCCTAAACCCTAAACCCTAAAAACATATTCAATCTACTTAACGGGGACCATACCCTAAAGCCTAAGCCCTTAAAGACCCATATTCTATCTACTTAAGGGGGACCATAAAGCCTAAACCCTAAAACCGCCATATTCTATCTACTTAAGGGGGACCATAGGGTTTAGGTTTTTTATTTTTTTCAACCCGCAGATTGCGGAAACCAGAATCCTCGCATGATCCGCGATACGAAGGTTGGGCTTACGGCCTACAGATTCAGGGGAGTTTGCGGTCTAGGGTTTAGGGTTTTTGCACAACCCAATTCCCAAAAGAAGCAGGGTACAAGTATGGCAGGGCTCTTGCTGGGTTTCTTATGATAGGGCCTTTCTTTGCGGATGTAAGGTTTGGTGTGTAGGGTTTTGGGGTTCATGGTTTAGGGGCCTGGCGTCTTTTCGGAGACAGGGCTTGTTCAAGCTTCTGGGACTGTATAGGGTTGAGGTTATCTGGCTTTAGAGTGTTGCAGTTTGGGGTCTAAGCTTTGTGGTGATTTCTGCTAGTACGTAGGGCTTAAGTACTGTAGACCCCTGATTGATAATCCTCCTCCTTTTGAGGGCCTTAATATTAGGATCCCGATTATAATCCCTATTAAGGGGAGAGGGTTTATTAATCACGGGTCTACATTACTGCGTTTCGGATTCTGGGTTTCGTGAAGATTCGAAGGGTGCGCAGGTGATCGCCGAGAAAGCTTTGGATTCAGGATGCCCTAAACCCTGAAGGCCCGAAACCCCACACCCTAAGCCCAAACCCTACACCCTAAACCCTATAGCTGAAACCCTAAAACCCTGAAACCCTGAAACCCTAAACCGTGAATGTGAGGCCGGCCTTGGTTGAACAACCAACAGTTGCGTTATTGATATGAGCTACACCTAGGGTTTAGGGGGGTTTAGGGTTTAAACCCCGAAAGTATGTTAAATAATAGCCGTAAACCCATAATAATAGCCGTAAAGGCCATTCTTTTACTTACTTTTGGGGTCCAGCTCTTGAAAGGGTGGGTTATATAGGGCTTTACGGTCTAAACTCGATGAAATTGGATTATATAAAGGATTGTATAGGGGACTACACACGGTTTAGGGTTTAGGGTTTAGGGGTTGTTAGGGGGGGATACTAGGAGTTCAGACTATAGCTCATCCAGGCTTCCACAATGATGGCTTGCAAGCAGCTTCATGGCTTAGGGTTTGCGCATGTGATTTTCATAAGCTATCATAGACTTATCGGTGACGACTACGGACTCTAGGGACTACCTGTAACCCCAATGACCTGCAGTTTTTTTGCCAAACTGTAGACTAAGTGTTGGGATTGCAGGTACTATCTATCGGCATCCATTCCTGCATTCGAGACTAACCCTAAACCCGAACGCGATTAGGGTTTAGGGTTGAGGGTTTGGGCATGGTTTTCTGCAGCAGGACCCATTCCGTGAAACACCGCTGTAGTTCGAATGAGCTCTGTTGCTTTTCCCTGTAACTGAGGTCTAGGGTTTGGTGAAAGTACCACAACATAACCTGTTGCTGGTTATGTAAGTACACATCCTGACAGAAAGTGAGAAGCTTCAGTGAGGAGATGATTTTCAGAAGCGAATCACCAACTCCCCCTTCATCACCAGTAAGGTTTGTTTAGGATTTAGGGCCTAGCTCAACCAGGTATGTCAAGGCGTTGAACAAGTACTTGGGGCAAGTGCAGAAATCTCCCAAGGGCTTCGTCATGCAGGCCCGTGCCACAGGTTTGAAGGATTTTAGCGCTTAGGGTTTAGGAATCACGGCCTCGGATGGAGAGTCATTAAGTGCTCAGGGTTAAGGCTTAAGCAATATTTGCAAGGGTTCAGGGCTCTCATGTTGATGCGCCTTCGGTTGGTAACATAGTAACATGCGGCAGAAAGCAGTACCATCTCATGGGAGAACTCGATGGTAGGATGTTCAGCAGTAGGGGTCAATGCAAGTGGCTCCAACAGTCACGTCTGCACATGGTAAACCCTAAACCTTGAAATATAGGGGTATATAGGGATTATATAGGGCCATATAGGGTTATGGAGCGGTATATGAAGATTCTATAGGGAGAATGGAAAGAAAATGGAAACGGCTGCAGAATGATAACCTTTCCTCATTATCAGGACACCTCCAGATGTCACGCCTGATGTCTGCAAACTTCCATATGCTACTTCCCAGACTCCTGGGCGGAACTAGGAGGTAGATCCCCCCTAAGAGTTCTTTAGAAATCACCCAACAGCAGTATAGGGTACCATAACTGGGGCTCCACTATCTAGATCCCCCCAGGGGTCTGGGTTACTACGGCCTTACTTTCTTTGCGAGTACAAGAACGGTATTTCCATGAATCATATGAGCAGTGCTGACTCTGAATCACATGAGGCTCTCAGCGTGGAGCGTAGGTTTCAGCGTTCATCAGGGACTTTCCTAAAACCTAAGCCCTCAACCCCTATTAGGGTATGCCCTAAACCCTAGACCCTTATCGGGGTTGGGGCTGGGACTCGCGTTGTAATTTCATTGACTCTGCACGGCGAAGGCTCTCGAAATCTCTCGAACATATTGTCATATTGTTGGTGGGCGAAATCCTGCACCGCTTTGGGTCCTCGAACTACACAGATTCCTGGGATTTGAAGTGCATTTTCTGGCATCAGCAATGCCTCTGACCAAACCCTAAACCCTAGACAGGTGGAGATACGGCGAGCGCAGTACGGTGGAAACTCCTGCAAGGAGGAGGATGAAGATGTCAAGACATATGTCCTCCATGCTTGAGATCATCAGAGCTTCAGAGCTTTAGGTTTTAGAGCAGAGGAATTACATAGGGTTTAGGGTATATGACTTGGGGTATAGTGTATAGGTTTTAGGGTATGGGGTATTGGGTATCTGAATTAGGGTTTAGTGCTTTGGGTTTGAGAGATTCCTGGTTTTCGGGAAAAGTATCAGCAAGTACTTGCCCATGCAGTGGGTGGCTAACATTTTGATCTTTTTAAGGCAACATGAAACACAAACCCTCAATCCTAAACCCTCAACTCTAAGCCCTAAATCCTACACCCTAAGCTCGAAACTCTAAATCCTAAACTTTAATCCTCAAACCCTGCCTCCCAAACCTTAAATCCTAAATCCTAGGCCCTACATCCTAAACCCACAACTCTAAGCCGTAACGTTTAGGGTTTAGGGTTTAGGGTTTAGGGTTTCGGTAAGCCCAGCTACTGGATAACCAAGAGTGAGCGTCCGCTCGAAGCTGCTGGTCTCAGCCCTGCTAAAACAGCCGGGGGTTTCCAAAAGCGGGGGTCCCTTGTGGTGGCCAGATACATAGATAGATAGATAGATAGATAGATAGAGACATATATATATATATGTATACTTGTGTATATACATATACTATCGAGATACATCTGCACATATGCATATCTATATATATATATATACATGTAGATGTTTGATGTTGGGCATATTTATGCATGCATGTATGTCTGGATATGTAGATGTAGGGCTTAGGGCTTCCAACTTCCAACAAGTCAGGAGGGCCCTTTGCAGATATCTTAAGCCAAGGGCTGAGGGCTTTAGAGCCTCCACAAAGGAGGGCCATTCAGACTGAGAAAGTTATGTCGAACCCTAAGCCCTTCACCCTAAGCCCTTAACCCTCAACTCGGTGAGCCCGGGACCGTCGAGCAGGGCGAACGCGCTGAAGCCGACAGCCGAGGCCGCTCCGGAGTTGAAAGCCCCCCTGCTGGCGACGGAGCTCCAGTCCCGCAGGCAGCTGCGGGCTGCGCGGCTGGGCCCTGCCAGGGTCTTCCAGGGCCTTCAAGCCTCGCAGGCTAGTGCCGGGCCCCTAGGAGGCGCTCCATTGAATAAGAATTGGGGGCCACACCCAAATCCAAACCTTGCACCCGTCTAGTCTGGGTCCAACTGGTTCAAGGTCTGGTCTAGACAGGTGCAAAGAACAAATAAGAAGACCGGAGCGCGATCAGAGTTCGAGAGAACCCTAAACCCATAAAAGGTTGATAAGGGTCTAATTCTTCTGGGCCAATATCATCGAAAACCCTAAGCTTCCGAAACCATCGCAAGCGCTGTGATGAAGCGGCAACAAACTATTGAAGGAAAGGAGGTACTCAATCCGGCGATGTTTCCTGATGATATTCTGAGATCATACCCTGCATGAGATTGGTGAACAGGATTTATGGTATGCTTTTTTGCAGAGGTAATCATTGGGCTTGCTGGGTAGCCTTCAGCTATGCGGCAATGCGATTGGGGCCACCTAAAGACGAGAATGCAGAATGTTGCGCTCTAGAGCAAAAATCTTCTCCATGAATCAGGACGGGCAACCCGGTTGCGCATGTTTCCGCGCCTTCCATGTTTGAGGTTGTCAAGGCTCAGGCAAGAAGTGCAACAGTCAGTAAGAAATTAATACAGTACCGTAGAAATATAGTGTGCAACACCATTATTTTAGCCAGAAACTTTCTACACTCGAAAACATGAAGCCTTGAGCCTCAACCCGAGTTCTATAAACCCCGTCCTGAGCAGAGCGGTCAGTATACTTGATTGTTTGTCAACTTTTGCTTATCGACTGGTGCTGGAGACCACTTAGCTTTGGGGGTTTGTCTCCAATTCCCCAACATAGAGCAGGAAACATCAAATCACAACCTTAAATTCTGAACCCTAAGCACTAAAAACCTAAGCCTTTAACCAAAAAACATACGTTTTAAACACTAGAAAAAATTGCCTCAAACCCCAAACCCTCAAGACCTTGGCTCTAAACCCTTAACCCTATGCCGTAAACCACACACACAAAACCTAGATTGCAGCACCAGCTATGGGACGAGCCTACGGCCCTTTGACCTTCATGGTGACATCCCAAACCTTAGCCCCCCCGAAAACTCAGACCTTTCTCCAGCTTTAAGGGCCTTAGGGTATCGTTTAGGATTAGGGTGCAGGGTTGAGAGTTTAGGGCTTAGAGGTTTGACACTCTCCAGCATTAAGGGCATCGGGGTAGCTATCAGGATTTAAGCCCCTAGTTGTGCAGATGATGCATCCCAGGGGTGGGGGGGGTCCAGATTTGGGATCCATGGCTTTAGGGATAGTAGGGGCTCAGGTTTCCCTAGACCCCTTAACTCTAAACCCCTTAACTCTAAACCCCTTAACCGTAAACCCCTAAACCCTAAACCCCTTCACCCTGAACTCTCAGCCCTAAACCCCATAAAGTAGTTTCCATTTTCTTTTCCATTATCCCAAAATAACACCTAGATGGTCCCCATATAACCCCTATATAAACCTTAAACCCCGGACTTAGGGTTGCAGGGCTCGGGGTTTTAGGGCCTTTGGGTTTCAGCGCTTAGGTTGGATAGGTTGGTTGTCCCCTGGAATGGGCGCTTTTGTTTACAGGGGGATAGGGATGCATAATGTGAGACAGGGATAATGAGAGGTTATACACCCTAAGGCTTTTGGACCCTCATAATGGGATCCTAGACCTTAGCCCCCAGACCCCAAACCTTCCCCCAGAAAGCCCCAAAGAGTCCTCGGAGCCTTACGGTAGGCAACAGATAGAACGCCGGCCTGTTTCAGGCTTGGGATTCAAGGGTTGAGGGTTTAGGGGATTACTGGTTAAGCTGTGTAGGGCTTAGGGTTTAAGGGTTGGGGGTTAAGGTTTGAGGGGTGCTAATAAGAAGAAACATAGAAATAGTAGTAGCTAAACCCCAAAGTGTTTGGATCCGTGCACCAGTTGCCGACCTGGCCTTGCCGCGAGTCCAAATGGATGCCTGACCGTGTGATTTCCAACTGCGGGTACAGGCACCGCCGATGAGGGTACAGCAACAGTCCTGGCCATGGGGTTCGGGGTTTCAGGTTTACGTAGGGCTTATATAGGGATCATCTAGGTGTTATATTGGGATAATGGAAAAGAAAATGGAAACTACTTTATAGGGTTTAGGGCTGGGGGTTTAGGGTTGAGGGTTTAAGGTTTAGGGTTTAGGGTTGTAGGGTTTAGGGGTTAAGGGTTTAGGGTTAGGTTGGGGGGGCTGCACGATACACAGCTTGAAATGCCCTGGGCCAACCAATGCTAGTTATACGCACTGCCATTAAAGGAATCCATCGCAGACGCTATTTGGGGCTTATTTAGGGCTTGTAAGATTAAAAGTTTAGGGTTTAGGGTTTCGAGGTTTGGGGTTTAAAGAATCCGGGCAACAGCACCCTGGACTTTGTAGGTTCTAGCACGTACCGCCGGTTTGTTCAAATTAAAACTCCGTTCAAAACGGCGAGGTCCAGCAAACGTGAGGTTCAGAAAGTCGCTTGGGAGGCCGACCCACCGAAGAAATGACAATACCCCCCCAAAACGAAACCCCTCTGTGCGGTGTTAAGATATGAAAGTGCCCAGAAATTAGCGCTACCCTTTTGGAGGTCCCCCTATTTAGGGAAACTACCATCTACATTTTTTCATTTATCCTAGAGCAAAATGGGATCCCATCAACCTACTTCAGGAAAGCCAGTGGTCTTCAGGCTCCCAGAATTTCGGTCCGGGGTGTTTGGGGCAGAGCGTAAGGAGTGGGCAAGTATGTGCGGTCTACTGAGTATGCATGTGTGTACATAGACATGCGTAACTTGTCTATGTGCGTCTGTATGTATATATATATATATATTTACGTATATAAGTACACGTATGTACCTGCATGTATACGCATTACATATGCATATACACGCAGGTACAGATGTCGTCTCTTTGCGGATGCCGATATGGGTTCTGTTTCATTTTTTCGGTTTGGGTTACCATTGAGGAACTTCAGTTACTATGTTATGTGTCTATCTTATGTTAACTTGACCTTAAAATCCTACATAACCGCATGTAACACCGTAAACCCTAAACCCTAAAGCCTATTCCGAACCCATTGTTCGTGATTTCGGTCATGCTCCATAACAGCCTCTCACCCACAATCTAAGGACTTTAGGAGGGACCCCTAACACGGACCCTTGAAGCTTATGGAGGCTAGTATGGGAACTACCTAGGAAAATAGGGGCTATATAATGACTATGTACGGGGTTATATATGGCAAAGGGATTAAGGGTCCTCATTAAAGGGGTCCCTTCTGCAGTCCTTGGACGCAAAGCCCTTCCATGTTAAGGGTTTGGCCCAAAGCTCCGAACTCAAGAGCGTGAAGCCGTAAACCCTAGGCCTTAACTCCCTACGACCATGCAACTGTATTCCCAACAAGTCTAGACCCTTAACCCAAAGGCTCTAGAACCCTACACCCCCAAACTCAAAAACGCAGAGCCACAAACCCTACCAATATGGTAATTATCATTATTACTATTACTCCTGTTATCAGTACCATCGTTGTTCTTACATGCACACTCAAGTCTGAAATTCAAAGCCAGTGGCGGACTTAGCTGGCCCGCAAACCCCTACAACCCTAAGCACCCCCCCAACATTTATTACTTTTCCATGAAACCATCCTAAACCTATGACCTAAACCCCTGAGTTAAACCTGAAGAGCCAATGGCGGACTTAGCTGGACCCATGGATTTGAGAACTTGCGCGAAAGCCAGCTCGGCTTATAGAGCAGGGGCTGCCGAAAGGATCGGCAACGGCTTGAAGGCATTTGTGATTGAGGGGTTTACGGCTTAGGATATAGGCTTTGGCGTTAAAGGATGGGTATGGGGTTTAGGGTTGCGAGGAGGGCCCATGGGGAATACATTTCCCACTTCAGGGCGATTGTGCGGAAGCTACTGGGGTAGGGATAGTCTACTAGGGTTTAGGGTTTAGGGATACATTAATCAAATAAGTGTAGCTAAAGAGCCCAGGATTCCAGGAACAATAAGTGAGTTACTTCCGTTTTGGGACAGGGTATTTTTGAGCCATTATGCAACGTTGGGTTGCAGGGCTCATACAGGAATGGGAACCTAAACCTCAAAACCTGGAAATCCGGAAGCCTAATTAGGCCCTAAATGCCTTAAACCCCAAGTCTTCAATCCTAAAGCCTAAACCCCTAAACCCCAAACCGGGCTTAGTGTTCATTTGGGTGGCTGTCAAAATTATGGCCCCTTTTGGGTACCCTAAATTCTAGGTGCCGTATTGTAATAGGGATCCGAAAAGGGACCATAATTTTGACAACCACCCATTTATGGCTTAAGCTATGGAAGATGGGTCAGAGCTGAAAATTGTTTATTGCGGTGCATGGAGGAAATCCTGCACCACTCAGGATTCCATAAGGACTGTAAGCATTGATTGGTCAGGTGGAAGCCCCCTATAAAAGTGGCTATAGGGGACAGTAAGAACTATATTGGGGCCTCTTATATATCTATTAGGCCCCCTAAACCCTAAACCCTCTTATGCCACAATTACAGGGTGGGGGGCTCTTCCTAACTGATTGGTGTATAGGGCATCGTAGGGCGGATTTGCTGACCTGTTAGGTTTTATTACGCTACATCCCAGCATGTAAATGGGAGTTTCCCCAAATCAGGGGGGTCTCCCTACTAATTATTCCGGGGAACTACCAAATCAACTATACTAAGCCCCAAGAAGGAATTTACAGTTGGCAGGTTGAATAGTCGCCCGAAGCCCGGCAGCCTAAGCTTTACAACATGCATCGCAATGTGGGCGTGATGGCTTGGATCCAAGCGCTTGGGCCTGACACGGCGGCGTTTCGCAAATCAGGGCTATGTTTGGGGATTGTAGGGTTCAGGGGATGATGGGGAAGTAGGAAAATCAGCAGTCTCCTTAGGAATTAGTTTCAATTCTAATTATAAGTCTAAGAATATTACCTTTACTATAGGTCTAAGGAGACTACAGACATGAGGTAGATAGGGCTGTTCACGGATTTAATTTGCAATAATGGAGAACCAAGTGGAGAAGGAAATGGAAGCTGGGTGTATGTAGGGCGTCGTATGAGCTATAGTCTAAACTCCTTAAAAAGGGTATCATAGGGGATCGTGTAGAGGACTACTAGGTTTAGGGTTTAGGGCTTAGGGTGGATACTAGGAGTTTATAGGTTATGGCTCATATGAAAATCATGGACTACGAGGAGGCGGTAAGCCCGAAACCTTATAGTTGAAAAGGGGTCTAGCTGGAGGTTAACAATCCGTAGGAGCTATATAGCAACCCCAACGATCCCCATTAATAACCTACTTACTAAATCCCAGGACCCTCCAACCCTCAACCCTAAACCCCAAGTAAATGGTAGTCCACTTTCTTTTTCCATTATTACGAAACCCCCATGAAACTCCAAGCAAGGAGGATCTGAGAAACTCTCACATCTCTGCTGCTGGCGCCTGGCCGCAGCGGTTCTCTGAGAAATGATCCATGTACCCCGGGTCTCACTCCAATCGGTGTAGGATCAAGAGCTTTGGGGTCTAGAGCCCCCAAAGGCAAAATCCGAGAACATCACAGCCTACATCTTTTCATGTAGACGTCTTGTAAGATCAAGACCCTAAGCCTAAACCCTAAACCCTAAGCCGCTTCTGGGTATGTTGGGTCACTCTCGGAAGCTTTGGGCAGGAAGGCGTTCTCTCACCGGAGCCCCAGAACATCTCTAAAATCGGAAACCGTTCACTTGTGACATCAATGTGTATACTGGGGGTCTTGGGTCTAGGGTTTAGGGCTTAGGGCTTCTGACATCAATGTGTACATTGGGGGCTTCCCATAAGCAGGAGCTACCTGCATGGGGGTCCCGGGAATAAGGATCCTAATGTTTTGGGGTGTCAATTTTTTGGGTTGCCCTGTTTATGGAATCTACCATGGCTCCGAAATGCAATTTTGATGACAAGGACCTGGGATGTCTTTCCATTGCTTAATAAGCTTGACATTTGCACCCCTCAAGCCGCTAAAGCCCGTCTAATTCTATGGCTTGTTTTCAACATTGTTGGCCCATTTGGGTTGTAGATTATAGTACCCACATGGGGGTTTCCCAACATTAGGGGTAGCCTTTTTGGGGGTCCCCAAGATAAGGACTATAGTATTCAGGGGTCTATATTGAGGTCCCCCTATTTCAGGAAACTACCAAATCGGTCACTAATTTTGAGAAGGACCGTTATGAAGCTCTTACACCTTTAGCATCTTCTAAGCCTGGAGCATCCTCGTTTAAGCCTTGAACCCTACAGTAGATAAAATATGGGGCATATAGAGACCTCTTTCTTCTTTAGGTGAAGTGCACATTCTATGTACTTGAGGGAGGTTATAAACCTCCAACCCAAAACCCAGAACTGTAAGCCGTAGACCTTCGACCTGAAACCCGGAGTCTTTAATTCCAACCCTCACGTGTCTGCATCAACGCCTCTTCCTATACCCCTATCAGATTAGATGGCCTTACACTGTACATGAATATACAGGAGCTATTTAAGACCCTCATAACAATGGACATACGGGTCCTTCCTGTGGTTTAGGATAGTCCCTAACACAGCCCCTAAACAGGAACCCATGTCCATTGAATTATGTCGGAAACATTGATTGTGACTGATACATATATTTCTTAGCTGGTCCATTTCTTATTAAGGCCACTCCAATCAACGCAAAGCTCTCAACCACACATCGTGCCTATCCGCACACAGAAATAGTTGAAGTCTTGTTTATTATTTGTGTTTGTTTAATATTTGTATTTGTAACCTGTTAAGCTTAGAACCTAGAATTCTGCATGTCCGACTATATCTTAAGAATGCCAGTAACGGACCTACGCCCAGAAGCACAGCCACATGGTCTAATGTTTAGGGTCAGCCCGCTAAATGCAAAAAGAGCCCAGCCCCACTGCCATGGAGCCTAGGGCTTTAGGGTTCAGGGTGTAGGGGTTTGGGGTTTTGGGGTTTAAGCCCTAGAACCTAAACCCTAAACCCTAAACCGTTTAGGGTTGCTGCAAGACCTTACCCTCGGGCTCCTAGGACTATAACGGGCTTTCTGTGTGCAAGTTTGGGCTTTCGGGGCTACGGTTTGGGATCTCGCTATGAGGGTCCAAGAACTTTAGAGAAAACCCCCCAAACCATGAACTCCCACGACCTTACACCCCTAAGGCCCTGAACCCCCCAAAATCCCGAAACCCTTAGATCCCGAAACGCCTAAAGCCCCAAAGCATTAAACCTCTGAGACCTGATGAACGCCGCTACCTCAAACTGAACTGCTTTGGTTTTTTGGCCCAGCATACAAAATTCCTAGACCCCAAAACCTAAAACCCTAAACCCCAAACCCTAAACCCTGAACCCTAAACCTAAAGCTTAAAGCAAAACCCTGAATCCCTTCGGTGCTTTGGGGCTCCCAGCGCGGTTGCCGACCTGCCCTTCAGCTTAGCCTTTTATACAGGCCACTGCTGGCCAGGTAGAAGGATTTAGGGGTTTTACGGAGTTTAGGGTTTAGGCTTGATTCAGGGCTTGAGGTTTAGGATTTAGGGGTTAGGGGTTTAGGATTTAGGGTTCAGCCCTAAACGCTGAGCCCTAAACCCTAAGCCCTAAGCCCTGAACCCTAAGCCCCAAACCCTCAGCCCTAAGCCTCTATTTGGGGACGGAGTTTACGGTTTAGGGTTTAGGGCTAATTAGGGGGGTTGCAGATGCGCCGCTTTCTGTTCGGGTCTAAGCTAGGATGTGTATATATATATATACATATGGATGTTTGGGAGTACCCTAAACCCTAAACCCTATAGACCTGGTTTCTAGTTCTGAGGGAGTATCTCAGGTTTTTTGGAGCCAGACAAGCGATCCTCTCGTTTCTACCTGCGTCAGGACACCTCCTAGAAGCCCAGTTACCTATGTATCGGGTTCTTGTCCTTAAGTCCCTATATAAATCTATACTACCTATAACCCAAGGACCTCCTATATGGGTACCTGGGCTTCTAGGGACCTATACTTTCATCAAGGATTGGTGTGGACGGACTGCCCACTCCAAACCCATGAGCGGGATCAACATTTGAGAAATCCCGTCTGTTACGTCTTGTGGGGCCTGTGACCGTGCGGCGCCGGGGATGCACGGAAGAAACCCTAAACCCTAACTTTAAACCCTAAACCCTAAATCCTGCAAACCCTAAACCTTAAACCCTAAATCCTAAGGCGTCAAATCGAAAAAAGGCGCAGCAAAACGAGAAAAGCTAAAAACCTATACCCTAAAGGATGTTGAGTAAGCCTTTCCCACGACTTTAATTGGTCCTGCGTTTTCGGGGATGCTAGGACTTCAATGGGGCTGCAAGTACTGTAGGCATTTTGTAACCAATCCTGGACGGCACCTAGCTTTGGATGGACTCCTACTGCTACATAACATCGAGATGACTACATTCAAGTTCACTTTTTTTCGAAGAAGACGTTTTAGTCGAAAGGTCGTTCTCAAACCAACAGTGAAAGCCTAGTTCCGGTACGGTTCCACGATGCAACTCCATTTGGAATCCCTCATCTTGTACTGCAGCATCTCCTGCAAAACGTTCCATTCGATGTAGAGACGTAGTTCAAAACAAATCAGATTCATGAATCCAATAAGTCTAGGCACCCCACTAGTACCCGTTTTGCCTTTTTTGTTTTGGGGCGTCCTTGCTAAAACTGAGCATTAGGAAAAGGGCAGGGGTGGGGAACCTAGAATTCATACGAGATTGCAACAACTCCCAGAAGACCTTGAGATACGTAACATGGCCAACCCTAAAACCTAGATCTATGTGGTAGTCTCCCAAAATAGGGGACCCCAATATAGACACCCAAATGCTATAATCCTTCCTAATTTTGGGAAACCCCTATGTCTTCCGGCCCATGGACTTTTTTAGCTTCAAAAAAAACTAGGAAACCATGAAAGGCATTGGAAGAACCAATGTGTTTTTTTTTCTGAATTTTGGGGTGGAGAATTCAGGGAAAGACCAATGTTTTCCATGAGTCTAAGTTTTGGAAGATTCTGATATCTGAGATCCTCATGCTCAGAGTCTCGGAAGCCAGGAAATCATGGACTACATCAGTAACACCAGTGTTGTCGTGAATTTGAGGGTAGGATTCACAAGAAAATCTTAGTGAAACCAATGATGTCCAAATTTTCCATCAGGCTCCTAGGCTCAAACACTGCCGAAAGTATGCAAACCTGGCAGGGCATTGGTTAAAAAAATGTGTTTTCATGAATTTTGGTGAAGAAATCATGGACAATCTGTGAAACCAATGTTTCCTACAATTTCAGGCTTCAAGAAGGGTCTCATGTTTCCAGGCTCCGAATCTCCGAGACCTAGAAATCATTGCAAAGCCAATGTTTCCCAAAGTCTCTGATAATTATCATGCTCTCTCACAGGTTCATGCTTGCAAAAGCCATGGAGGATTTTGAAAACATTGGTAAAACCAAGCTTTTCCATGCACTTTAGCTTTGTCCTAAAGTGTTACAACAGTGTGCCGCAATTCTCATTGCTAGGATTTCCACGCAGGGGCTTGAGGCGTGTACAGCTTTAAGCGCCGTGTTTACCGGCTTATATCTGAGGCCTGAACCCCTCCCTTGCGCAAAAAGTCGTTCACCATAAATGTACCGACCTGGTGCTGACATGGCAAGATCAAGCACCCTATGAATATGTCTACCGCTGCATATGAAGGAGTGTTATTCAAGATATATAATGTTAGGGTTGAGGTATATTTAAGGTCGTGCGAACATGACAGCCAAGAAGGAGGCAAAAGTGCTTGAGCTAGGTCCCTAGGTATCGCTCTGGTTTAGAGTGCAGCGTTGGGGGGTGAAGGGTTTAAGGGGGTTGCGATTCTTGAAGCAAAATCTACGGCTAAGGGTTTCGAGTTTTCAGCTTCCCCGAGTAGAATGCATCAAACCCCTTGCCCCAGGCGTTTGTCCTGGAGCCCCCGAGACTTTTCTGTTCCAAGCAACAATCCCTGAGGGTCCAAGTCCCTAATTGCCAGGTATGTCTGAAGGAAAGCAGCCCGCAATACGACCAAAAAGACAAATATAACCCTTTTATAACCCCAATGTAACATTAATATTACCGGAAGATTACCCCAATATAACACGAATATAACCCCACTAAAGATATTATTGGGCACTTGGACTCTCATGGATACTGTTGGCCGTTACAGCTGCAAGATGTTGTCGAAGCGGAGCACATGCTCACAGCACCTGGTGCAGTGACTGACAGGGTTCAGGGTTGCCAGTTTCGGGTTTTTGGGCTCCGCGCTTTTTAGGCCTTAGGTTCAGGGATCAGGGTTGAGGGCATATGTTGAACGTAAGGTTTGAGCAATTCAGGCCAGGCAAAAGTGAAGGTGGGCTACCCTATGATTATCCTGTGGGTCTTACAAGACTCTTGTCAGAAGGATTGGGGTTTCCGTGTTGGAAATGCGGTTCCCAGTAGGAAGACGTATTGCCGTTAGTGAAGACACCACCTCGCCGATTCAGGGCTGCATCATGTTTGGTGGTGGTGTTGCACCACATGCGCTGACGCATGTGTACCATTGTATCGAACAGCATGCAGCCGTCAAAATGCGTTGGTCTTTCCTCAAAAGTATGATCCCCGCTTGGGTGGCAGGCGCAAGACACGCGCCCGTGCTAAAGCGAGGACGCCGTCGCTTTGAGGAACAGACCTTTGCGTGCCAGAGAGCACTGACCAGAGAGCCAGTCTGCACGAGAAAACCATTGTAGTTCTTTATTTAGGGTAAACATTGGCCATGATTTTGGGGCTTGAGCATAGTGGAATTCAGGACCCCGCAAGTCGTAAAAGAAGGGGGATATCTCGCTCCCCTGCAAGCCATGCGTTGAAGTTACTTGCTAGGGATACAAGACAGAGGGCCCCACCTCTAGACGTGCTGTAATCTCACTGGTGCTTACGGGCGAGTGGGGGAATGAATGTAAGTACCAAACTCAGGATATGTATGATCCAGGGCTGCAACGCCCCTTGCTCCCCCAAATGGCGTGGTTCTAGGAGAAGGTCCCACCATTGCCATTGCCTTAATTTTGTAAGTAACTCTCACTTTGCTGCATCTTGATGAGGGTGAGTCAGGACTTCCTCCCCGTGGTGTGGTGGGCTGTCAGTTATGTGGGTTGCTGTTAAGGAACATAAATTAAGTTACCATAACGGGTATATATAGTAAATAATCGGGTTTCCCCAATATAGTAACTTAATTTAAGTTCCTTAACAGCAACCCAGTTATTTTAGGTCTTTCGCGCTCCGCCCCAGTGGTGCCGTGGGTGTTCTTTGTCAGCATTGGGTCGGCAGAAGACATTAATATCTCTACCTGTGGGTGGTTGTCTTCCTGCAGAAATCATTTACACCTTTCCCCTCCCCCTGTGGTGTTCCTTGTGCCTGTTGGCTCTTCGAAGATTTGTGCACCAAAAATAGTAACAGTTGCCAGGGTTGTGAGCAAGATGCCCCATATCTTGAGACCGTTCACATGTTCGCAACATCAAAAACAGCGACAGATACGAGAACAACGTCGCCGACCTGGAGACCCACCCCATCCCCGTCACTGATCGCGCGTGTGCTAGTCCTGGGCCGATGGTTAGGAGACTGTACCTTTTCGGAGGTGTGGGGGGGGGGGGGTGTCGGGCGCGGGAGACCGGGATCATATATGAATAGGGTTCCACCCGAAAGCATCCTGATCCTTCACATCCTCTCAGTTCAAGCCCGAAACTTAACAACAACCGCCTCGCCACAAACTTACAGTTACTTACTGGTTGTTAGTAGGGAATAAGGGAATATAATCCCTATATAATCCCTATATAGTATATACCCATATATTCCCTACGAACCACCATCAAGGTTAGGGTTTAGGATCCATGCGAGGCAGTGGCGACCGTACACAGCCCCCTGTCTGCGGGACAAGGCACATGGTCTTATCATCAAGGGTTGTACCCCTAAAGTGTTTTCCCAATATGGCCCTAATATAGGGGTCCACGCCTAAAGCCCTTGATATCAGGCGTTTTTGAACCTGCCGCCATGAGCAGGATGTACTGGTTGATGAAACTCTTTTCGAGGCAACCAACAGAATATTAAGGGTGCCTCATGGTGATTAATTGCATGCCCCAGGGCCCTAGCATTCTCCTGAATATGCCGGCATAGGGTAGGTTGTCAAACTGGTCGTCCCTTTGATGATTCCACATGAAACTACGTCCCGCATATTTAGGGGCGGACAAAATTGTGGTGCAGTTCTGGGTACCCTGTTTTAGTAGGGACCCAAAGGAGGACCATACATTTGATGACCTACCATTTTGGCATGTTTTTGAGAGGCCCCGATGTCCCCTGCATAACTCTAGTATACCCGAATATCATAGTTTACACGTTCTTGTACGATGTACTAGGGGTATTTAGGATTTGTGGTATCAACCGAGATAAGTATATGCCGAAAAACTCATAAGGCTCTAGGTAAATGGGGATACCAAACCCTAAACCGTATAAACCCTCTAAACCCTAAGCCCTAAACCGGAGAAAAGGTCCGGTGAAAAAAAAAACTAAACCCTATAAACCCTAAACTTTAAACCCTAAACACCCTAAACCCTATATACCCTAAACCCTATAAGCCCTAAGCCCTAAGCCCTAAACCAGGGACATGTTGAGTGAAGCTCATGCGAGGTAACGCCTCCATGCCGCCGGCGCTTTTCCATGCGAGGGCAGGCTGCGGAGCCTGGGTGCATGGCTTTCGGGGCTGATGAATTAGGGTTTAGGGTGTAGGGTTGATGAATCCCTTCCCGTTTAGGGCTTATAGGGTTTGGTTTACAGGGTTTAGGGCTTACAGGGTTTGGGGTTTATTGGGTTTAGGGCTTAGGGTTTATAGGGTTTATAGGGTTTAGGGCTTTGGGCCCCTCCCCTGAAATTAGATAGTCCCATCATGTGGTATATTGCAGTACATGTGGAGCATTTAATATTAGGGGGGTGGGGGGGATTTAATATTAGGGAAGGGGATTACAGAGGTTCGAGCAAGCATTTTGAGGGCAGGAACGGTTTTGGGGGGTTGACAAGGCTTAGGGCTGGGGAAGGAATGGCTTTTTGTGAAAGGGTGGGAGGAATTGCATTTGGTGAGCTAGTAGGACTTGGGGTGATTTTTCGATTTTGGCTGTGTTTCTATTGGGGTCAGAGACGGGATTGCGGAGGAGGAATGTCTTTTTTGTAGATTTTGGGTGTGACTTGGTGGAAGGATTTTTTGGGAAGGAACTGCGCGTGGGGGGGGGGGTTGGGGAAGGGCCTTGGTCGGACGAGAATCCGCAGATTCAGGGCTTAGGTCTTTTGGTCGATGTTTCAGGGAAATATACTGTTTCGATGCAGGGAGCAAGGATTCTGGCTTTGGAAGATGTACGAGCTTAAGTGTTCAGGGTTTATTCTCGAGAGTCTGGAGTTCCGGGTTGAGGGGGACAGATATGCACATTGAGGGTTCCAGTTCAATGAGTTTAGGGTTGGGGTTTCAGAGGATAGGACTTCCTCCAAAGGATGAACGTGTTTTTAAAAAAAATGAAGGGGGAAGGTGAAACCATGGGTTCCCCGACGCCCCCCTACGTTTGGAGGCTTAAACAAGTAGGCTAATAATGGGGGTACTTGGTGTTGATATGTGGTTTTTAGGGGTTATGAACCTACTTGGCTTAGTCCCCCTAGGCCCTTCAAGGATGCTGTCCCTCCATGGGGTTCCCCCCTGATTAGGGTTATTTGGGGGTTTCTCAAAAAGGGGGGGGGCCCTAGGGACCACAAGGTATAGAGGGATTATAAGGGGATTATATAGGGCCCCCTTAAGGGATTATATAGGGGTTATATTAAGAAATACCCATTTAAGGCTTATGGAGTAGTTTGGGAGATTTTGGGCAAATTCTATAGATCTCACCCGATCTGAGCTTAAATGGTGGCCTATGGTCGAACATGCTCACACTTGGCTTGATTTGAGGTTTTGAACTTCGGATAAAATGACCAGGGTATCCCAAAACAAAGCTTTGCGTGGGGAGGGATAGTATCCTTTCCTTCTGCGGGTTGGTCATACGGGGCATTTACTGGAATATCCCTATCTATGTGCCTGCTCATTGTTTTTCAAGCGTTGGCCTTTTACAAAGATCCTGCAGCATAGAACTTAATGCCTGCCTATGCCCAGCCCCCCAAGAGGTGCAAACATGTGATGTGCAATGCAGGCCATTCTAGGAGCAGATTTCCTCATTACGTCGTTATGACATGCGAAGTTGTTTTTAGGGATTGTAGGTTTTTGGACCTAGAAATTAGCAACATCATGGTACTAGGTTCCTTGCATTTTAAAATTTGGCCCTAAACCCTAAACCTTAAACCCTAAACTCAAAACCCAAAACCCTAAACCTTAAACCCTAAACCCAAAACCCTAAACCTTAAACCCTAAACCCAAAACCCAAAACCCTAAACCTTAAACAGACTTGGACATGATCCATTGGTTGTTAGTTTAGCCCCTGTGTTGGTCCTAAAGTCATCCCCGCAAGTGACCATGGGCCCTGTCGGTGAAAAAATCCCTTGGGATCCTTAATTTAGGGGCAAATTCAGTGGGATGCCAGATGGGTAGCTCCCAAAATTAGGTTCCCATTTTGATCCCCTTAGGTATTAGGTGCCGTAATATGAGTGGCCGCTTTTATTATCGTGTAGGTGGGGCTCCTAGCATCCTTCTGTACCTTAACAGTTTACTTGCAAGCAATCCAGAAGATCTTGCCAGCTGCTCCTAAGTCCGCCCAGCTTAATCTGAGTCGGAATCTCGTTCTGTGTGTGTACTGCCCTACACTACGCTAAGTTTTTTGTAAATAGAGGAGGGAACTTGGAAGAAGGCAACTCCCTGAAAACCTTTCGTTCACCAGGGAAGTTGTGGGTGGTCTTGGTCAGCCATGGCAGTGTGCACGCAGCCGGGCTGCCGAAGAACAGCAGCATAAGCAGCATAGAACTGCGCGCCTTTCCAGTGCGGCGTGTGCTGTGACAGGTCAGAGCCTTGCTCTCCTGAGGCGCTAAATCCTAAAGGAAGCGCGGAGATCCTACATGCACAAGTAGGCCGTCGACGGTGAAGCGAGCTCGCTTCGACTTTCGGCGTGGCTCGGAGAGATGAAATCCAGGGACATGAGCAAAACCCTAGGAAAGCAATAGGGCCCCCGTAAAAGCGGCACCCCTGAGATGGATGACATTAGTGTGCAAAAACACTGTAAAGCGATAGGCCTTCCCCAGGCGGATTTTTACTTAGCTGTTTACGAATGAATTAGGTAGCTGCTCATATAACCTAGAACCAAAGGGGCCAATAATTTTGAGAACAGCTGCCAGATGTTGGGTGATTTAGGGTCTTGGCCTTCTGGGTTTAGGTTTTAGGTTTCAGGATGTTGAATTACCTTTAAAGCCCCAAGAGACCCTATCAACCCTAGAAACCTTACCCTCCACCCAAGAAGCATGGAACCTGAAATGCCCTTGACAGACTGCTGTCCCTTTAACGGGCCGCTTCTGGGGTTCATGTGGTTTTGGTCGAGGGAAAACTTTAAATTTCAAAGCCTAAACCCTAAACCCCAAGACCCAAGCCCTAAGTCCTAAAGCTGCAACTTCAAATTTCCCAAAAAAAACATTGTATTCTCCCTGTATAACCCTATAATATAGCAGGTTCCATTTTGTTTTCCAGTATTTACAAACACTTCGTTGTGAGGCGGCCAAGAAGAAGCGGACCAGCCAGAAAACCCGCAGGTGCCTCTGGGTCCAAAAGGGCTTGGGTTCAACCTTCAGGGTTTTGGATTGAGGGTTTAGGGTTTGGGGTTTAAGATTGCGAGTTTAGGGTTGAGGGTTTGGGCTTTGAGGGTTTAGGGTTGAGGCTTTGAGGGTTTAGGGTTTAGGGTGGTGTGAATGCTATGACTCCTTTTCTCAGGATTGCATATGGGTCCGAGAATATATGAAATAGAAATTCCCCGACTTGTAAGAGATGGAATGGGGGTGTCCTAAAGTTAAGGCTTTTTTGGGTGGTCCACATAGTAAGGACTAGGACTATAGTTTTTGGAGTCTATATTGGGGTCCCCCTATGCAGGGACACTACCAAACATGCAAGTGGGTTGCGGAGTTTCTCCTTCAGATCCTGATCCAGGGCTCTTAGTACCGGGCTTTATAGCGGCTTTGGGGGCAAAGGGTTAGCAATCTCACCATGAGGTCCAAGAGCCTTGGGGTAAATCCTGCAACCCCCGAGAAGCAAGAACCCCAAATGCTAAAGCCCTACCGCCTTGAAACTCTAAAGCTTAAGTAGCTAAGGAAAAACTTGCGCAGGCCTCCCCCGAAGGGATCGAGCAATTGCCGGGCGATGCCAGCGAGAGCCATGACCAGGAGCAATAGGGTTGGGGTTATATAAGGATAATGGAAAAGAAAATGGAAACTACAGGGTTTATAGGGGTTACATAGGGATTATATAGGGATTATATAGGGATTATAGGGTACATATTAGGGTTATATAGGGATAATGGAAAATAAAATGGAAACTACTGATAATGGGTTATATAGGGATTATAAGCATA